>WNWK01008183.1:0-86857 GCA_009830355.1 Cherax destructor
AAAAGGATTTAGGAGTTCTGGTTAGCAGTAATCTGAAACCAAGACAACAGTGCATAAGTAACAGAGCACCACACACTGTGGAACAACAGAGCACCACACACTGTGGAACAACAGAGCACCACACACTGTGGAACAACAGAGCACCACACACTGTGGAACAACAGAGCACCACACACTGTGGAACAACAGAGCACCACACACTGTGGAACAACAGAGCACCACACACTGTGGAACAACAGAGCACCACACACTGTGGAACAACAGAGCACCACACACTGTGGAACAACAGAGCACCACACACTGTGGAACAACAGAGCACCACACACTGGAACAACAGCACCACACACTGTGGAACAACAGAGCACCACACACTGTGGAACAACAGAGCACCACACACTAACACCCAGGTACTTACTACTAGCTGAACATCGACAGAAGTGTAATGTGACTAATTCCCAGGTACCTACCCACTGCTAAGTGAATAGGGGCAGCAATAACGCCTCTATACCTCTTTACTGATAGTTGAACACTTACAGCAGATGTAATGTTCGCAATAAAGCGAACAGAATCCTTGGCTTCATATCAAGAACTATAAATAATAGAAGTCCTCAGGTTGTTCTTCAACTCTATATATCTTTGGTTAGGCCTCATTTAGATTATGCTGCACAGTTCTGGTCACCGTATTACAGAATGGATATAAATGCACTGGAAAACGTACAGAGGAGGATGACAATGTTGATCTCATGTATCAGAAATCTTCCCTATGAGGATAGACTGAGGGCCTGAATCTGCACTCTCTAGAAAGGCGTAGAATTAGGGATAATATGATTGAGGTGTATGAATGAAAAACAGGAATTAATAAAGAGGATGTAAATAGCGTGCTGAAAATATCTAGCATAGACAGGACTCGCAGCAATGGTTTTAAATTGGAAAAAATCAGATTCAGGAAGGATATAGGAAAGCACTGGTTTGGTAATAGAGTTGTGGATGAGTGGAACAAACTCCCGAGTACCATCATAGATGCTAAGACGTTGTGTAGTTCTAAAAATAGGTTAGATAAATACGTGAGTGGGTGTGGGTGGGTGTGAGTTGGACCTGACTAGCTTGTGCTACTAGGTCAGTTGCCGTGCTCCTCCCTTAAGTGAATGTGACCCACCGGCTTAAGCCGGTGGGAGAATTGGCCCTGCCTCGCATGGGCCAGTAGGCCTGCTGCAGTGTTCCTTCTTTCTTATGTTCTAACAACAACAACAATAATAGCTTCATGTATATATATATATATATATATATATATATATATATATATATATATATATATATATATATATATATATATATATTTTTTTTTTTTTTTTTTTTTAAAACATCGGCCGATTCCCACCAAGGCAGGGTGGCCCGAAAAAGAAAAACTTTCATCATCATTCACTCCATCACTGTCTTGCCAGAAGGGTGCTTTACACTACAGTTATAAAACTGCAACATTAACACCCCTCCTTCAGAGTGCCGGCACTGTACTTCCCATCTCCAGAACTCAAGTCCGGCCTGCCGGTTTCCCTGAATCCCTTCATAAATGTTACTTTGCTCACACTCCAACAGCACGTCAAGTATTAAAACCATATGCCTCCATTCACTCCTATCAAATACGCTCACACATGCTTGCTGGAAGTCCAAGCCCTCGCACACAAAACTTCCTTTACCCCCTCCCTCCAACCTTTCCTAGGCCGACCCCTTCCCCGCCTTCCCTCCACTACAGATTTATACACTCTCGAAGTCACTCTGTCTCGTTCCATTCTCTCTCAGCATTAGATTTATTTAATGTTGTCTGAAGCCTATGTAAGAATCAGTCCACATTATTACATTATAATTATATTTTAAAGAGCGTAATTGTGACACTCTTGAGGGTCGGTCTTCCTTGAGGAGGTCTGTCCTGTGACTTCCCAGATCTGGAGTCGTGAGTGTGACTACCAGATCTGGAGTCATGAGTGTGACTACCAGATCTGGAGTCGTGAGTGTGACTACCAGATCTGGAGTCGGAGTGTGACTACCAGATCTGGAGTCATGAGTTGTGACTACCAGATCTGAGTCGTGAGTGTGACTACCAGATCTGGAGTCGTGAGTGTGACTACCAGATCTGGAGTCATGAGTGTGACTACCAGATCTGGAGTCGTGAGTGTGACTACCAGATCTGGAGTCGTGAGTGTGACTACCAGATCTGGAGTCATGAGTGTGACTACCAGATCTGGAGTCGTGAGTGTGACTACCAGATCTGGAGTCGTGAGTGTGACTACCAGATCACCTGCAGTGTGAATACACAACACTTTAGTTAAAAAAATCTTATTAATACCGTTGTGCATATGAGTGTGCTTGGCTGCAGACACAAGTTTGTTGCAATTTGGTCTTCAACCAGTTAAAACAAATTATGAGGCTAGCAGACTCTAGATAATTAAACTGTCTGTGGTTATAGCTTCTGCCGCTTTCAGAGTAATGAATATGACAAACACTTAGAAGGCGGGTATAAATTATAATATATCTCTATATTATATTACCATGGAACTGGCTGACGATGGTACTAATTCCCGCCCTCCCACTGTTAAAATTGAGAGAACCATCAGTGGTGATAGTCTGTACGATGTTGTTAATGTGAGTGTGGTCATAATCACTGAGTGTTGATGACACTGTGGCATTAGTGCCTCTGAACGAAGCTGGTGTAGGTGTTATCTGCCAGAGCTGTCTTGCTCCTCTTTCTTACTCTGCTATACTTAATATAATTCATGAAACTTTATTTTATTATTATTATTATTATTATTATTATTATTATTATTATTATTATTATTATTATTATTATTATTATTATTATTATTATTATTATTATATAATCTCTGTTATATTTTTTATTGGTGTTATTATTATTTTTACTATTAATATTCTTCTTCTTTTTCTTCTTTTTATTATTATTATTATTATTGTTGTTGTTGTTGTTGTTGTTTATTATTATAGTATTGATATTCTTGAGAAAGCATTAAGCCCGTATGAGGAATGGGAGGTAATCAGGTTTGAGGTGTATTTTGACACTGTCATATAGGTGTAGTGAGTGTATAGGCCTACGTTCACACCTCGCATTAAAAAATACCTAAATGTATTACGGCCGCTACGCCATTCTTATTGTATAACCGCACTCCCTTGTACCTCAATGATCCGTATAGATCAGTATCCCATAATACAGTAAGTTACACTAAGTTTGAAGCCACTCAGAAGTTGCATTATCAAGTTTTTGGGTTGTAAGTTTGAAACCAATAGGTTGAGGAACTCGCAAATTATCATCCCAAAACCAGTATATAAATTTTCCCAGTGTCAATAATAAAAATGGCAATTTGTGACCACAGGTCAGAATCAATCCAAACTTTAAAACTGACCATCGATTAAGGTTTGGTAACTTTTATTTAGGCCTAAATTACATAAACAAATTTGTTAGAATGGCCTTGAGGCCCGGCAGATGTCACGGGAAAATAAAAAATTACATTAAGCAGATTTAACCTTTCCATTTATTGCTAGAAAACCTTGAGAGTGAATTATTAAATATGGTTGAGATGTGTAGACGATCACTTCTCATTTCGTCCTAAATGATAACATATTAAGACCCTCCTCGCAAAATATAATAATTTTTTAACTCTCTAACAAATTGCAATGCAATGGGAAGATGTTTTAATTTGTACATCTTAGATTTTCCCGAATCAAACAGGACTAGTTTATCCCAGGATCCCTCCTGAAGTATGTGATGCATACCTAGAGTATACCTGGACAGGGTTTCGGGGGTCAACGCCCCCGCAGCTCGGTCTGAAACCAGGCCTCATGGTGGATCAGGGCCTGATCAACCAGGCTGTTACTGCTGGCAGCACGCAAACTGACGTACTAACCACAGCCCGGTTAGTCAGGTACTGACTTTAGGTGCCTGTCCAGTGCCTTCTTGAAGACAGCCAGGGGTCTATTTTTAATCCCCCTTATGTATGCTGGGAGGCAGATGAACAGTCTTGGGCCCCGGACACTTATTGTATTGTCTCTCAGTGTACTCGTGGCGCCCCTGCTTTTCATCGGGGGAATGTTGCATCTCCTACCGAGTCTTTTGCTTTCATAGGGAGTGATTTTTGTGTGCAAGTTTGGTACCAATCCTTCTAGGATTTTCCAAGTGTATATTATCATGTATCTCTCTCCCCTGCGTTCCAGGGAATACAAATCAAAGGACTTCAACCGTTCCCAGTAATTTAGGTGCTTTATTGTACTTCTGTGTGCCGTGAAAGTTCATTGTACGGTCTCCCAAGTCAGCAATTTCCCCTGCTTTGAAGGGGGCGTTAATGTACAGCAGTATTCCAGCCTAGATAGAACAAGCGATTTGAAGAGAATCATCATAGGCTTGGCGTCCCTAGTTTTGAAGGTTCTCATTATCCATCCTTTCATTTTCCTAGCAGATGCCGCAGATACATTGTTGTGGTGTTTGAACGCGAGATCCTCTGACATTATCACTCCCAGGTCCTTCACATTACTTTCTCGCTCTATTGTATGGTTAAAATTTGTTGTATACCTTGATACATTTTTAATTTTCTCAAGTTTTCCATTTCTGAGTAGTTGAAATTTCTCTTCATTGAACTTCATGTTGTTTTGAGTGACCCATTTGAAGATTTGGTTGATGTCCGCTTGGAGTCTTGCGGTGTCTTCGATGGAGGACACTGCAATTCGGGTGTCATCCGCAAAGGAAGACACGGAGCTATGGCTTACATCTCTGTCTATGTCAGATATGAGGATGAGGAATAGAATGGGAGCAAGTACTGTGCCTTGTGGAACAGAGCTTTTCACCGTAGCTGCCTCTGACTTTACTTTGTTTACTATTACTCTTTGTGTTCTATTTGTCAGGAAGTTATAGATCCATCTACCAACTTTTCCTGCTATTCCTTTATCACGCATTTTGTGCGCTATTACACCGTGGTCACAGTTGTCGAAGGCTTTTGCAAAGTCTGTGTATACTACATTTGTATTTTATTTATTCTCTATAGCATCCAGGACCTTGTGTAATTGATGGATATCTAGGTGGTTGGTGATCTTGCTTCTTAGAACCCTTTCACCCTGCCACCTTTGTAGAGTGGGGCTATGTCTGTTGTTTTTAGTGAGTGTGGGATGACCCTGTGTCCATGCTCCCTCTCTATAGAATGCTGAAGGCACGTGACAGGGGCTTCTTGTAGTTCTTGATGAACACGGAGTTCCATGAGTCTAGGCCTGGGGCAGAGTGCATGGGCATGTCATTTATTGCCTTTTCAAAGTCTTGTGGTGTTAGGATAATTTCAGAGATTTTTTAGATGACGAAATTTTGGGTCTCGTTCATAAAGAATTCATTTGGATTGTTGACCCTTAGTCTGGGCAGCGGCTCGCTGAACACTGAGTCGTATTGGGACTTTAGTATCTCACTCATTTCTTGGCTGTCCCATCCCGTTGGGAGTTGGGAGATTTTCCAGACAGTGGTCAATTTTCTAAAGCTGCTCCTGGAATTACTGAGAAGTTGCATCTGGAGGCTTGTATGCCACCACAATGACAAGGTTTTGGTTTTCATTCTTTACCACCAAAACTTCAACTACATCATTTGAGGTGTTTATCAGTTCTGAGCAAATGAGCGACTCTGTGACGTACAGGACAACCCCCTCTTGTTGCCTGTTTAGTCTGTCGCATCTGAATAGGTTATAACCTGAGATCCCTATTTTGTTGTCAAAACTATCCTTTATGTGGGTCTCTGTGAATACTTCAAACATTGCATTTGACTCCACGAGTAGTCCCTTGATGTAAGGAATTTTGTTGTTTGTTGATGGCTTTAGACCCTGTATGTTTGCAAAGACAAATGTCGTTATATTGGTGGAATTTAGTTGTTGTTTTTTTCCTCCTGGCCCTAAAAAAGCTCTTTCTCTGGAGGGGTTGTGGCTCCCCTCTTTTGTTTCCCATAGTCTGGCTTGTCTGTGTCTTCTGGTCCCCTTTAGATGATGTGCCTGACAGTATGCGTTGTAGCATTTTCTTTTATTGAGTGACGAGTGACACAATTTGGGGTGAAATAAGTTACATGTGTGTGTGTGTGTGTCTCCCTCCTGAATTATGAGATACATGTGGGTCTTCCTCCTGTATGTGATACATATATATGTTTCTCTTCTGAAAAAATTCATTACTGCACTTAACGCGCGCGCGAACACACGCACACAGACACATAGACACACACACACACACGCACACACACACACATTAACACGGGGTGACGGAGAAAGTGGGAACGCCTGCTGTAGTAACACCTGCGTCACACTGTGTTGACGCCCACATTTACCGCACCAACACTAATGAAAATTCATGAATGCTTGGTGTGTAGATTCTGCCAGTAGACGCCGCCACTGCCGCAGCCGCCACTGCCGCAGCCGCCACTGCCGCAGCCGCCACCGCTGCATACGCCATTACTAAACATCAACAACAACAGTCAGACATTACTATACTCACTTACTTTAAAATCGTTTAAAATAAATTAATTTTAAAGGGGAAGCCACAAGTAGAGTTGTACTCTAGTAACTCTGAGTAGTTGATAACCCAGGACCTGAGGCTTAACCCCCCACACGAACAGATAGGCCAGTACATACAGGACACATGCATGCATACAAATTAAACACATACATACACACACACACATCATACATGCATACACATATACAGAACACAAGCTTGCATATAAATAGAACGCACATACGCGAAACATGTATACACATATACAGGACACATGCATATATACAAACAGGACTCACGTACACACACATACAGGACACATGCATATACACAAACAGGACTCACGTACACACACATACAGGACACATGCATATACACAAACAGGACTCACGTACACACACATACAGGACACATGCATATACACAAACAGGACTCACGTACACATACATACAGGACACATGCATATACACAAACAGGACTCACGTACACATACATACAGGACACATGCATATACACAAACAGGACTCACGTACACAACATACAGGACATGCATAACAAACAGGACTCATACATGGCATATACACAAACAGGACTCACGTACACACACATACAGGACACATGCATATACACAAACAGGACTCACGTACACATACATACAGGACACATGCATATACACAAACAGGACTCACGTACACATACCTACAGGACACATGCATATACACAAACAGGACTCATGTATACACATATAGGACACATGCACATACAAATATGCATTATGTTTGGGAAAGTGAGGAGTGTTGTAATTCACTATAGATGAAGAGTCGGGATGAAAATTAGACACATGTGCAACATCTGGGTATCTTTATTGTAGACGTTTCGCCCTCCAGTGGCTTTATCAATACAAATTCTAGGACATTGTTTGAAGACAGTAGAACTATATTATATACAAAACATGAGGTAATCAGTCCCCCAGCCAAGGCTGGGGGACTGATTACCTCATTTTTGTACATAGTTCTACTGTCTTCAGATGTTGCATATGTGTCTATTTTTCATCTTGTCTGTTTTATATACCATTCTTGTAGATGAAGAGTCGTGGTGGTTGATGGTATGTTCAGTGCTACCATCTACCTCGTCATTGCTTCTGTTGTCCCTCATATTAAGTTATCTCTGTTCTTCTTCGTTCTTGATTTAGATGTTTCAATCACCTCTGTATTCGAGTATTGGGAGCCAGAGTGAAGCCACAAGACGTGAGAAACCAACTACGAGAATACACTGCAGGTTCATGTTGTATCTCAGGGGCAGCCAAGATCACCACTCATGACAGCATTATGAGTCAGTTGTTTTACATTCTATACCTGCTGACTCCTACTGGTCATATAGCAATAGAGACGCAGTAAAAATACTAATTTCAGATATAGAAAACTTTATTTAGACTAAGATTCGCTGGTATAACAGACTTTTATATTGTCATTGACTTGTGTTTTTATTACAAACAAAATGTTGTTATTCATGTACCATGTATTTGTGGTCACAGTGGTGGCCTGTTCTAACCTCTCTATGGTGTGGAAATATACCTAGTTGGATGAATCTTATTGTAGCCATCTAACCCAGTGGTCTACGCGCTGGTCTGGAGTTTTATAAGTTCAAGCCCCACCCGTGGTATGGTTTATTTGCAATCTTGTATTATGATTTCGCGAGTCTTCACATACTATTATTTGTTAAAATGGAGGATCAGTGAATTACCATTTAGTGTGTTCTCAACACTTTGTCCAGCTGTTTGACGACACCCACCTGTCACTGGTTCTCTTCCTTAACAGTTAACTGAACAAATGTTAATTAGCGTTAATTTTATATAATAATTTTAGGTTTTCTAAGTTTTTATATAATGTAGGGCAGCAGTAAATGCATGATAGGAAGTCTGAATTAATTCGTATGTTCGAGGTAGTTTACCTGAGACGCAGTTGACACCGTTATTCTTATTCCTTAATTAGTTGAGTCAAACTTTGATTTTTAACACTGGTCTGTGTGCTGAGAGGTGACTCTCTCTACACTGAGACGAGCATGTCTCTCTCTACACTGAGAGGAGCATGTCTCTACACTGACAGGAGCATGTCTCTCTCTACACTAAGAGGAGCATGTCTCTCTCTCTCTACACTGAGAGGAGCATGTCTCTCTCTACACTGAGAGTAGCATGTCTCTCTCTACACTGAGAGGAGCATGTCTCTCTACACTGAGAGGAGCATGTCTCTCTCTCTCTCTACACTGAGAGGAGCATGTATCTCTCAACACTGAGAAGAGCATGTCTCTCTCTACACTGAGAGGAGCATGTCTCTCTATACACTGAGAGGAGCATGTCTCTCTCAACATTGAGAGGAGCATGTCTCTCTATACACTGAGAGGAGCATGTCTCTCTCTACACTGAGAGGAGCATGTCTCTTTCAACACTGAGAGGAGCATGTCTCTCTATACACTGAGAGGAGCATGTCTCTCTATACACTGAGAGGAGCATGTCTCTCTCAACACCGAGAGGAGCATGTCTCTCTCAACATTGAGAGGAGCATGTCTCTCTCTACACTGAGATGAGCATGTCTCTCTCTACACTGAGAGGAGCATGTCTCTCTCAACACTGAGAGGAGCATGTCTCTCTACACTGAGAGGAGCATGTCTCTCTCTCTCTACACTGAGAGGAGCATGTATCTCTCAACACTGAGAAGAGCATGTCTCTCTCTACACTGAGAGGAGCATGTCTCTCTATACACTGAGAGGAGCATGTCTCTCTCAACATTGAGAGGAGCATGTCTCTCGCTACACTGAGAGGAGCATGTCTCTCTCTACACTGAGAGGAGCATGTCTCTTTCAACATTGAGAGGAGCATGTCTCTCTCTACACTGAGATGAGCATGTCTCTCTCTACACTGAGAGGAGCATGTCTCTCTCAACACTGAGAGGAGCATGTCTCTCTCAACACTGAGAGGAGCATGTCTCTCTATACACTGAGAGGAGCATGTCTCTCTATACACTGAGAGGAGCATGTCTCTCTCTACACTGAGAGGAGCATGTCTCTCTATACACTGAGAGGAGCATGTCTCTCTCTACACTGAGAGGAGCATGTCTCTCTCAACACTGAGAGGAGCATGTCTCTCTGTACACTGAGAGGAGCATGTCTCTCTCTGTACACCAGCAACCACTAAACTACATCATTCTTTAAATTAAATATTTATTAACAGTCATCCTTGAGCATACCAAGAATGACTGAAAGTAATATATTTTTTATCATTCATACACAGCTGAATGAATTAACTGTGTCCCCGAGTAATTGTTTTGTGTAATATATATATATATATATATATATATATATATATATATATATATATATATATATATATATATATATATATATATATATATATATATATATATATATATATATGTTGTGTTGAATAGGTAAAATTTGCTATTTTGGCTTAAATAGCAACGCTCTTCTTGCCGAATAAGACAAGCGAAAATTTGTGTATGCAATAATTTCGCAAAAATCATTCTGGAACTAACGAAATTTTTTTTTATTGTGTTTGTTTATTATTAAATTATTGTAAACTTATCTAAAAATATTTAGTTGGGTTAGGCTAAATTAAATTTCGCTTCTTATAATAAGGTTAGGTAAGTTTTCTAAGGTTCTTTTGGTACAAAATTATTAATTTTTACCTTATCATAATGAAAAATGAAAAAAAATATATCTTTAAACATATAAGAGAAAATTTTAGAAAGGACTTAATTTTAAATGAGTTGATGCTAACTGACCAATTTTACCTTATAATATATATATATATATATATATATATATATATATATATATATATATATATATATATATATATATATATATATATATATATATATCATATTCAAAATAACTACGACGGAAGTTGAATGATAGCTATAGGCCTTTCTTATTGGAATCAACACATCAGGAGCTTGCAATGTTGCAGAAAAGAGAAGGAGGTCCGAGTAAATACGATCAGAGGAAAAGTCTTTGCTGGACTGAGGCAGAGAGGCAGGACGCAGGACGCAGGACGCAGGACGCAGGACGCAGGACGCAGGACGCAGGACGCAGGACGCAGGACGCAGGACGCAGGACGCAGGACGCAGGACGCAGGAGGCAGGAGACAGGAAGTGCCCCCAGGCATATCAATACCCATAGCCAGAAAGATTGAATATTATAGCATTAGAAAAGAGGCAACCCACAAGCACTGACACTGTGGTAGTAACCTAACGAACCTAACATAACAATTATCAAACTCAGTCAGGTTACGATATGATATAAATGACTTTACATACCTGATATAGATATCACTGGCAATTGCCTTAGGAATTTCCGCACCTCTAGAAAACGGGTCCATTTAACGGGACTCCTTTAAAGGGATGCATCTTAGATGTGTTGATACAGTGAATAACAGTCGTCTTCCACTCTTATTCTTCCCTGTTCCTCAAGATTTTGTCTTCCAGTCTTTTATGAGGTTGAATATCAAATGCTGGTCTGTAATTTAACATTTCCTGTCTATCTCATTCTATGTCTTCCAGATCTCTGGAAATTGTCCGGAATCCATTAGCTTGATATAGTTTCTTTAAGTGAGTGGCTCAGACAGCTCTGTTCTCTCTCACAGAAAATATAGTGACACTTTGTCGGGTCCCATTGCTTTTGAAATATCCACTTCAATATATGTTTTCACCTTTTTGTGTATGGCGTCCAGTATCTGCTGGTGTACTCTTTCTTTTTGACTATGATGATACCCCTGTTTCCACTAAGAATACCTTGTTAAGTCGTTTATTCAGATTTCCTTGTCGTTTCTTGTGAGCTCTCCTCCTTCCTTCATCAGTCTTATTACCCGTTCATGAACCGTCGTCTTTCTTCTGACGTGACTACGAAGAAGCTTCATTTCAGACTTGGTTTCTGAGGCTGTCATTCTCAAGTTGTCTCTCACCTTCAGTTCTCAGTCGTGCATATAACTTTCTGGCAATCCTCCTCTTTATTTTTTTTCCACATTGTTGCCTTTTTGGCTTTCTCATTTGCATCTTTGGCTGAACCACAGGCTGTCTGTGTTCTTACCACTGCATCTTCTTCCGTGTGTGTGCGTGTGTGTGTGTAATCATCTATTAATTACAGGGATAGACGTCAATAGTCTACCATGTATGAGCGTGCACTCATCTGGTTGCTTCTGTTCTTCATCTCGTTCATCAACTGTTCAAGAAAAGTCGCACTAAATTCCTTATCTCAAGTGAACTATCGCAGCTTTTTTTAATTCTGTCTTTTCCAGATCATTCTCTTTGCTAATGGTCCTCAGATTGAAGAAATACTGTCTGTCATTCCTGTGATTCGTATACCTCTTCAGCTCTCCAATCTCCGCTCATCCCGGTGGCTGTCTGTCTAGCACTCGGTCTCTGTCAGCCCTCTCGAGTATTCTGAGTACCTAATATGTCGTGATCATATCCTTCCTGGTTCACCGTTCTTCTAGTGTTGCAAGGTTTAATTTCTGTAGTTTTTACTCTAGCTCCAGGACTGTGTCTTAGCAAATAATTGCACTTTTTTCTAGATTATAAACATTCTAGATAAGCTGTGAATGCTATGCTGGTGTGGAATACTCAATGATAAGTCTGGCATAAGTCACGATATAATGTATATGCTTATGTAGATTCCTTAATTCCGAGGTTATTTGTCCTTTGTTTACCTGCTGTAATATACTTGTTATTTTTACCTACTAGGTTCATCTCCTTGTCAGATGTTTGTTGTCTTTGTACCTTCAGTCAATATTCTCATCTCGATATTTCTGTACCTTTGGTGATTAGTGTCCTTGAATTTGCTGTTTAATTTCACTAGCCACTTGTACGACCAGTCCCACAGCCTGCCCAGGTATTCCTGTAGTCACCCTCTCTTATTCTGCATTTTTCTTCAGCGTTACATCGTCCCCAGACAGAGAAAGATATGACTTGCTGGTCAGGCATGTCATTTACGTATATTAGGAAGAGTTAGAGTAACAAGACGGAGCCTTGTGGGAAACCACTTGTCATGCTTGTCTCTTCCTCTTTCTCTTCCCGGATCATCATTCTTTGTCTCTTTTCCCATGGTTATTTACTGCTCCAGCATAGAGCCTTTCCTGCTATCACTGAGGGATCTTCTAACCTGTGTGTTAGTCACTACAGATCAACAATATCACTTACCTTCTTATAGTCCAATAACAAGTAGTTCACTTACCCATCTAAAGTATTTTCTGCATCATTTATGACCTTGTAGCAGAACTTTAGTAGGTTTCTGAGGTAGGATTTACTGTTTCTAACTCCATTGTGAGTGTGTGTGAGTGTGTGTGTGTGTGTGTGTGTGTGTGAGTGTGTGAGTGTGTGTGAGTGTGTGTGTGTGTGTGTGTGTGTGATGTGTGTGTGTGTGTGTGTGTGTGTGTGTGTGTGGCGGAGTATGAGTGGAGATCGTAATCGTGTAATGGCGGTGGCTGTGGCAGAGTTTACGACTCGGTAACCACCTAACCAGGACAACCTGAGCTATGCTGTCGGCCCTAACTACCACCAAGGGCTTTAATTAACCCCCAGCTCAGGTGGAATGCTCCTCTCCCAACCCCCAGCAACCCTTTGCTTCCCTCTCCCCTCTTTATTATCGGTAACGTCCTTATGTGTGTGTGTGTGTGTGTGTGTGTGTGTGTGTGTGTGTGTGTGTGTGTGTGTGTGAGTGTGTGTGTGTGTGTGTGTTGTGTGTGTGTGTGTGTGTGTGTGTGTGTGTGTGTGTGTGTGTGTGTGTGTGCGTGTGTGTGTAAGGAAACACTTCGAAATGTTTCGGCCCCGCCGGGAATTGTGGTTGCAGGGGTCGAGTCATAGCTCCTGGCCCCGCCTCTTCACTGATTGCTACTAGGTCCTCTCTCTCCCTGCTCCATGAGCTTTATCAAACTTCGTCTTAAAACTATGTATGGTTCCTGCCTCCACTATGTCGCTTTCTAGGCTATTCCACTTCCTGACAACTCTATGACTGAAGAAATACTTCCTAACATCCCTTTGACTCATAGGAGTCTTCAACTTCCAATTGTGACCCCTTGTTTCTGTGTCCCCTCTCTGGTGTGTGTGTGTGTGTGTGTGTGCGTGCGTGTCCACTAGTTGTGTCCTTTAGTTGTGTCCACTAGTTGTGTCCATTAGTTGTGTCCACTAGTTGTGTTCATTAGTTGTGTCCACTTGTTGTGTCCATTAGTTGTATCCACTAGTTGTGTCTACTAGTTGTGTCCATTAGTTGTGTCCACTAGTTGTGTCCATTAGTTGTGTCCACTAGTGCCCACTAGTTGTGTTCATTAGTTGTGTCCACTAGTTGTGTCCATTAGTTGTGTCCATTAGTTGTGTCCACTTGTTGTGTCCATTAGTTGTGTCCACTAGTTGTGTCCATTAGTTGTGTCCATTAGTTGTGTCCACTAGTTGTGTCCATTAGTTGTGTCCACTAGTTGGTTGTATTCACTAGTTGTGTCCATTAGTTGTGTTCACTAGTTGTGTCTATTAGTTGTGTCCACTAGCTGTGTCCATTAGTTGTGTTCACTAGTTGTGTCCATTAGTTGTGTCCACTAGTTGTATCCATTAGTTGTTCACTAGTTGTGTCCACTAGTTGTGTCCACTAGTTGTGTCTACTAGTTGTGTTCATTAGTTATGTCCACTAGTTGTGTCCACTAGTTGTGTCCACTAATTGTGTCCACTAGTTGTGTCCACTAGTTGTCCGCTAGTTGTCCACTAGTTGTGTCCACTAGTTGGTTGTGTTCACTAGTTGGGTCTATTAGTTGTGTTCACTAGTTGTGTCTATTAGTTGTGTCCACTAGCTGTGTCCATTAGTTGTGTCCACTAGTTGTGTCCATTAGTTGTGTCCACTAGTTGTGTCCATTAGTTGTGTCCACTAGTTGTGTCCACTAGTTGTGTCCACTAATTGTGTCCACTAGTTGTGTCCACTACTTGTCCGCTAGTTGTCCATTAGTTGTGTCCACTAGTTGTGTCCACTAGTTGTGTCCACTAGTTGTGTCCACTAGCTGTGTCCACTAGTTGTGTCCACTAGTTATTTCCTCATAACGTCCCCCTGCGTCACCTCCTTCACGTCTTCTCTGGCCCTTGATAAACACTACAACGTCTCCTTATTGACTCTAACACGACTCACTGCAAGAGTACATTCTATGAGTGTACTCAGAGAATGTTATTCATTACTCACGAAATCGTAATGACACGATTGCAAACAAACCATACCACGGGTGGGGTTCGAACCCGCGGTCACAAAGTCTCAAAACTTAAGACCGTCGCGTAAGCCACTGGGCCAGCTAGCTTCATGCTAGTTGGATGAATCTTATTGACGCTAGCTGACCCTTTAGCTTACGCGACGGTCTGGAGTTTTGAGACTCTGTGACCGCGGGTTCGAACCCCACCCGTGGTATGGTTTGGAATGGTATTCATTCATAATACACAGACGAATGTGCGTATACGCTCATTCATCTGTGTATTTGTCCATTATAGTGCCAGAGGTCATTACTGCCCTGGTCCACCACGGTGCCAGAGGTCACTGCTGCCCGGTCCATCACAATACCAGAGGTCACTGCTACTCTGGTCCACCACAGTACCAGAGGTCACTTCTGACCTGGTCCACCACAGCACCAGGGGTCACTGCTAACCTGGTCCACCATAGTACCAGGGGCCACTACTGCCATGGTCCACCATAGTACCAGGGGTCACTACTCCTCTGGTCCACCACAGTACAAGGGATCACTACTGCATAGGTCCACCATAGTACCAGGGATCACTACTGCTCTGGTCCACCACAGTATCAGGGGTCACTACTGCTCTGGTCCTCCACAGTACAAGAGGTCACTGCTAACCTGGTCCACCATAGTACCAGGGATCACTACTGCTCTGGTCCACCACAGTACCAGGGATCACTACTGCCTTAGTCCACCATAGTACCAGGGATCACTACTGCTCTGGCCCACCACAATACCAGGGATCACTACTGCTCTGGTTCACCATAGTACCAGGGGACACTACTGCTCTGGTTCACCATAGTACCAGGGATCACTACTGCTCTGGTCCACCATAGTACGAGGGGACACTACTGCTCTGGTCCACCATATTACAAGGGATCACTACTGCTCTGGTCCACCACAGTACCAAGGATCACTACTGCTCTGGTCCACCACAGTACCAGGGATCACTACTGCTCTGGTCCACCACAGTACCAGGGATCACTACTGCTCTGGTCCACCACAGTACCAGGGATCACTACTGCTCTGGTCCACCATAGTACCAGGGATCACTACTGCTCTGGTCCACCATAGTACGAGGGGACACTACTGCTCTGGTCCACCATAGTACAAGGGATTACTACTGCTCTGGTCCACCACAGTACCAGGGATCACTACTGCTCTGGTCCAGCACAGTACCAGGGATCACTACTGCTCTGGTCCACCACAGTACCAGGGATCACTACTGCTCTGGTGCACCATAGTACGAGGAGACACTACTGCTCTGGTCCACCATAGTACAAGGGATCACTACTGCTCTGGTCCACCACAGTACCAGGGATCTCTACTGCTCTGGTGCACCATAGTACCAAGGATCATTACTGCTCTGGTCCTCCACAGTACCAGGGATCACTACTCCTCTGGTCCACCACAGTACCTGGGGTCACTGCTGACCTTGTCCACCACAGTACCTGGGGTCACTGCTGACCTGGTCCACCACAGTGCCAGGGGTCACTGTTGACCTGGTCCACCACAGTACCAGGGGTCACTGAACACTGACATGCAGAAGAATAAGCTTACTATAGTAATACACAAAAAGAACTTGCTCTGTAACCCTTCCTTCCTTCCTTACCACTACCACCTCTCTTTCTCCCTCCCAACCTCCCTCCCTCCCTCTCTCCATCTTCCCCAGCCTCCTTTCCTCCCTCCATCTTCCCCAGCCTCCCTCCTCAGCATCACCTCTGGTTCTTACTGTGGAGAGTTCAGTGTCCACATTCATGTTTACATCTCTCAAAAATAAACCTTCTGTTCTACCTCCCTCCTCCCCACTCTCGCCATTGCTCCCCAGCTTTCGCCTTGGTACCTGGGGTAATAAGCCTGGTACCTGGGGTCATGACCCCGGTACCTGGGATCAGGACCCCGGTATCTGGGGTCACGACCCCGGTATCAAGGGTGGGGTCCCCAGAGTGAGGTATTTATCAAGATATTATCAGGACCGACAAGTACCTCAGGTCGGCCTCCTGGTGTTTCCTCAAGGGGGTTAGGTCCCATGACCTGCACGCCCGCTTGTGGGCGGTGTGGATAGTGAGCGGTATGGGCGTGGATAGTGAGCGTGTGAATATGGATATCGAGGGTGTTGCGTCTGTTGCTGGTGAGAGTGAGGGTGTGTAGGGATGGGTGTGGAGAATGTGGGTGTGAGTAGTGTGGGTGGTGACTGCCAGGCACCACCAACAAGAAGCAAGCACCACCAACAAGAAGAAAGCACCACCAACAAGAAGCAAGCACCACCAACAAGAAGCAAGCGCCACCAACAAGAAGCAAGCACCACCAAAAGAAACAAGCACCACCAACAAGAAGCAAGCACCACACAAGAAGCAAGCACCACCAACAAGAAGAAAGCACCCACGGCAACCAAAAGAGCAAGCACCACCAACAAGAAGCAAGCACCACAACAAGAAGAAAGCACCACCAACAAAAGCAAGCACCACCAACAAGAAGCAAGCACATAACAAGAAGCAAGCACCACCAACAAAAAGCAAGCACCACCAACAAGAAGCAAGCACCACCAACAAGAAGCAAGCACCACCAACAATAAGCAAGCACCACCAACAAGAAGCAAGCACCACCAACAAGAAGAAAGCACCACCAACAAGAAGCAAGCACCACCAACAAGAAGCAAGCACCACCAACAAGAAGCAAGCACCACCAACAAGAAGCAAGCACCACCAACAAGAAGCAAGCACCACCAACAAGAAGAAAGCACCACCAACAAAAAGCAAGCACCACCAACAAGAAGCAAGCACCATCAACAAGAAGCAAGCACCACCAACAAAAGCAAGCACCACCTAACAAGAAGCAAGCACCACCAACAAGAAGCAAGCACCACCAACAAGAAGCAAGCACCACCAACAAGAAGCAAGCACCACCAACAAAAGCAAGCACCACCAACAAGAAGCAAGCACCATCAACAAGAAGCAAGCCCACAACAAGCAAGCACCATTAACAAGAAGCAAGCACCACCAACAAAAGCAAGCACCACCAACAAGAAGCAAGCACCACCAACAAGAAGCAAGCACCACCAACAAGAAGCAAGCACCACCAACAAGAAGCAAGCACCATTAACAAGAAGCAAGCACCACCAACAAAAAGCAAGCACCACCAACAAGAAGCAAGCACCACCAACAAGAAGCAAGCACCACAACAAAAGCAAGCACCACCAACAAGAAGCAAGCACCATCAACAAGAAGCAAGCACCACAACAAAAGCAAGCACCACCAACAAGAAGCAAGCACCACCAACAACAAGCAAGCACCACCAACAAGAAACAAGCACCACCAACAAGAAGCAAGCACCACCAACAAAAAGCAAGCACCACCAACAAGAAGCAAGCACCACCAACAAGAAGCAAGCACCACCAACAAGAAGCAAGCACCACAACAAGAAGCAAGCACCACCAACAAGAAGCAAGCACCACCAACAAGAAGCAAGCACCACCAACAAGAAGCAAGCACCACCAACAAGAAGCAAGCACCACCAACAAGAAGCAAGCACCACTAACAAGAAGCAAGCACCACCAACAAGAAGCAAGCACCACCAACAAGAAGCAAGCACCACCAACAAGAAGCAAGCACCACCAACAAGAAGCAAGCACCACCAACAAGAAGCAAGCACCACTAACAAGAAGCAAGCACCACCAACAAGAAGCAAGCACCACCAACAAGAAGCAAGCACCACCAACAAGAAGCAAGCACCACCAACAAGAAGCAAGCACCACCAACAAGAAGCAAGCACCACTAACAAGAAGCAAGCACCACCAACAAGAAGCAAGCACCACCAACAAGAAGCAAGCACCACTAACAAGAAGCAAGCACCACCAACAAGAAGCAAGCACCACTAACAAGAAGCAAGCACCACCAACAAGAAGCAAGCACCACCAACAAGAAGCAAGCACCACCAACAAGAAGCAAGCACCACCAACAAGAAGCAAGCACCACTAACAAGAAGCAAGCACCACCAACAAGAAGCAAGCACCACTAACAAGAAGCAAGCACCACCAACAAGAAGCAAGCACCACTAACAAGAAGCAAGCACCACTAACAAGAAGCAAGCACCACCAACAAGAAGCAAGCACCACCAACAAGAAGCAAGCACCACTAACAAGAAGCAAGCACCACCAACAAGAAGCAAGCACCACCAACAAGAAGCAAGCACCACCAACAAGAAGCAAGCACCACTAACAAGAAGCAAGCACCACCAACAAGAAGCAAGCACCACCAACAAGAAGCAAGCACCACCAACAAGAAGCAAGCACCACCAACAAGAAGCACCACAACAAGAAGCAAGCACCACCAACAAGAGCAAGCACCAAACAAGAAGCAAGCACCCCCTAACAAGAAGCAAGCACCACCAACAAGAAGCAAGCACCACCAACAAGAAGCAAGCACCCAAACCAACAAGAAGCAAGCACCACCAACAAGAAGCAAGCACCACCAAAAGAGCAAGCACCACCAACAAGAAGCAAGCACCACAACAAGAAGCAAGCACCACCAACAAGAAGCAAGCACCACTAACAAGAAGCAAGCACCACCAACAAGAAGCAAGCACCACCAACAAGAAGCAAGCACCACCAACAAGAAGCAAGCACCACCAACAGAACACTGCTTACTGCCGGGTCAAAATCTCCTCACCAACAAATATCACAGCAAAATATTTAAGAAATCTTTGAAAATTCATTTAAAATTCATTAAATATTCACCGATTTTTTTTATTAGTAAAGAAAAGTATTTTATGACAATATTTCCATGGGATGACTTTTTCAACTTGAAGTAAAAAAAAAATGACAAAAGAAGTAATTTAATGTTAGATAAAATGATCCATCAAGGAATTAGTTATTATGAGAGAGAGGGGAGAAGAGGGGAGAGTGGGGAGGAGGGAGGGTGGAGTGGGGAGGGAAGGGTGGGATGGAAGGAAGGGAAGAGGAAAACAGGAACAGATAGGCGCTACAAAGATGCCGACTCTCCCAACAAAAGGGTTTTTTCCACCGTGTAAATGACCCAAGATGTTATTACCTTCCTTCTCCCCCTTCACCCCACACCCCTAACCCCACATCTCACCCCAACACCTCACCTGTAACTTCACCTATGCGTCAATTTTCACTGTTTTAAATATAAAAGAGTTGGAGTCCATCATCACTAGTACAATAACATAAGTAAGGGAAGGTCACAACTTACTGGTAATGTACCCAACGAGGGTCAACATTCAAACAGATTGGTAATGGTCCATTCACAACTAACATAGTAAGAAGGTCAAGTCACAACTTACTGGTAATGTACCCAACGAGGGTCAACATTCACAACTAACTGGTAATGTACCCAACGAGGGTCAACATTCACAACTTACTGGTAATGTACCCAACGAGGGTCAACATTCACAACTTCTTCGATCAGATCAACACAGCAGAACCCACCATCAAATTTACTCTGGGAGTACAAGGGACAGTTTCACTTGCTGGACTTCCTTGCATGTAGATACTAGGACAACAACACACTCACCTTACAAACACAAAACATACAATTATGGCTCTGGTGGTCTGGTGGCTAAAGCTCTCGCTTCACACGGCGACGGCCTGGGTTCGATTCCCAGAAAACGCAGAAACATTGGGCGTGTTTCTTTACACCTGTTGTCTATGTTCCCCATCAGTAAAATGGGTACCTGGGTGTTAGTCGACTGGTGTAAGTCGCATCCTGGGACACTGACCTAATCTGCCCGAAATGCTCAGCATAACAAGGGACTTTCTATATAGTAGTATGTCATTGATGTCAGCTAGGACTGTATACCATGTACATGTACTTGTAGTAAATAAAGATATTATTATTATTATTATTATTATTATTATTATTATTATTATTATTATTATTATTATTATTATTATCTGATACTGCGCTACACACCTCAGACATTTACCAAACTTCAATTCCCATTCTTCTTCATGCAAGACTTAATACTTAGAGCGATGACAATCCTTGAATCAACATCTTGGGAACAAACCACCAAGAAATACATAGTCCTCTCTAGCAAGTGTAGCTAACACTACACATACCCAGGGTGTAAGCAACAGTCACGTGACAACTGCACCATCCTCATCCATCAAGAAAGTCACACACGACACAACAAACTTAATATACTGCCAGTCCTACACGACACCGTATGGTCACTATGAAAAAAAATATACGCAGGAGAGGCAGGGAACAATTTGTCCACATGACATGAGTTAAACACAAATACAAGTGTAACTAGAGAGTCTCAGCAACGCAAGAGTCCTTCACAAGGACAGACAGGGACACTTGATGAATTAAATCAAAGCGTAAGTGATCTTCATCAAGCCTAAGCTCAGGTGCTGTTGTCATGAAGTCTCCCTAATTTTTACCAGGTAATATAAAAATAGAGCATTACAGTACTGGCGCCACGCTCACATATGACCGTCAAACTGGCTTCTTGGCAGCCATCACGTGACACAGCGGTCACGTGACACAGCTGTCACGTGACAAGCCTCACTTCTACACAGGGTTCTTACCTGCTATATAAGCTTATGTTTCTCTTAAATGTACATTTCTAGTGACCAATATCCTAGGACTGAAACATTTCCATTAAACATGTCCTAAAGTGATTGCATTTTTTATATTCCATTCTGTAGCATGTGGGAGAGGACCTTCAAGTCTCCACTAGCATCATCTGCCACTTAATATTTTATGGTTCTCTTGTATGTGACCTTATCTGGCTCTGCGGTGGTACCTTATCAAAGGTCTTCCTCAAGTCCAGACAAAAAAACATCCTGTTCTTTACTGTTTTACACAACCTCAAATTCCTTAGCAAAAAAAAAAAAAAAACAGTAAATTTGTGGGACACAAACGATCTCTAGTTTAGGTGTTTTGAGACTGTGGCACCTCGGCCCTCCCCCAGGTGCATGTGCTGCCCCAGGTGCATGTGCTGCCCCAGGTGCATGTGCTGCCCCAGGTGCATGTGCTGCCCCAGGTGCATGTGCTGCCCCAGGTGCATGTGCTGCCCCAGGTGCATGTGTTGCCCCAGGTGCATGTGTTGCCCCAGGTGCATGTGCTGCCCCAGGTGCATGTGCTGCCCCAGGTGCATGTGTTGCCCCAGGTGCATGTGCTGCCCCAGGTGCATGTGTTGCCCCAGGTGCATGTGCTGCCCCAGGTGCATGTGTTGCCCCAGGTGCATGTGCTGCCCCAGGTGCATGTGTCTGCCCCAGGTGCATGTGCTGCCCCAGGATGCATGTGCTGCCCCAGGTGCATGTGTTGCCCAGGTGCATGTGCTGCCCCAGGTGCATGTGCTGCCCCAGGTGCATTGTGCTGCCCTCAGGTGCATGTGTTGCCCCAGGTGCATGTGCTGCCCAGATGCATGTGTGCCCCAGGTGCATGTGCTGCCCCAGGTGCATGTGCTTGCCCCAGGTGCATGTGCTGCCCCAGGTGCATGTGCTGCCCCAGGTGCATGTGTTGCCCCAGGTGCATGTGTGCATGGCCCCAGGTTGCAGTGCATGCTGCCCCAGGTGCATGTGCTGCCCCAGGTGCATGTGTTGCCCCAGGTGCATGTGCTGCCCCAGGTGCATGTGCCCCAGGTGCATGTGCTGCCCCAGGTGCATGTGTTGCCCCAGGTGCATGTGCTGCCCAGGTGCATGTGCTGCCTCAGGGTGCATGTGTTGCCCCAGGTGCATGTGCTGCTCCAGTGCATGTGTGCCCCAGGTGCATGTGCTTGCCCCAGTGCATGTGCTGCCCCAGGTGCTGCTGCCCAGTGCATGTGTGCCCAGTGCATGTGTTGCCCCAGGCATGCTGCCCCAGTGCTGTGCCCCAGGTGCATGTGCTGCCCCAGGTGCATGTGCTGCCCCAGGTGCATGTGTGCCCCAGGTGCATGTGCTGCCTCAGATGCATGTGTGCCCAGGTGCATGTGTGCCCCAGGTGCATGTGTTGCCCCAGGTGCAGGTGCTGTTGCCCCAGGTGCATGTGCTGCCCCAGGTGCATGTGCTGCCCCAGGTGCATGTGTTGCCCCAGGTGCATGTGTTGCCCCAGGTGCATGTGCTGCCCCAGGTGCATGTGTGCCCCAGGTGCATGTGTTGCCCAGTGCATGGTTGCCCCAGGTGCATGTGCTGCCCCAGGTGCATTGTGCCCCAGGTGCATGTGCTGCCTCAGATGCATGTGTTGCCCCAGGTGCATGTGCTGCCTCAGATGCATGTGTGCCCCAGGTGCATGTGTTGCCCCAGGTGCATGTGTTGCCCCAGGTGCATGTGCTGCCCCAGGTGCATGTGCTGCCCCAGGTGCATGTGCTGCCCCAGGTGCATGTGCTGCCCCAGGTGCATGTGCTGCCTCAGGTGCATGTGTTGCCCCAGGTGCATGTGTTGCCCCAGGTGCATGTGTTGCCCCAGGTGCATGTGTTGCCCCAGGTGCATGTGCTGCCCCAAATGCATGTGCTGCCCCAGGTGCAAGTGTTGCCCAAGGTGCATGTGCTGCCTCAGGTGCATGTGTTGACCCAGGTGCATCTGTTGCCCCAGGTGCATGTGTTGCCCAAGGTGCATGTGCTGCCCCAGGTGCATGTGTTACCCCAGGTGCACGTCTTCCCTAACAAGATCTACAGGTGTAATACACTGTCCCGCCACCATTAAAACACCATAACCTCCGCCATGATTGCCAACCACCACCAGCTTCACCATAGTAATTTCAATGCTGTAAAAAATCTAATCTCCAGTTGGTTCAGGACTGGTCGACGGCAGCCCTAGTGTGTGTGTGTGTGTGTGTGTGTGTATGTGTGTGTGTGTGTGTGTATGTGTGTGTATGTGTGTGTGTGTGTGTGTGTGTGTTATGTGTGTGTGTATGTGTGTGTGTGTGTATGTGTGTGTGTGTGTGTGGTGTGAGTGTGTTTTGTGTGTGGTGTGTGTGTGTGTGTGTGTGTGTGTGTTTTGTGTGTGTGTAGTGTGTGTGTGTGATGTGTGTGTGTGTGTATGTGTGTGTATATGTGTGTGTGTGTATGTGTGTGTGTGTGTGTATGTGTGTGTATGTATATGTGTGTGTGTGTGTGTGTATGTGTGTGTGTTAGTTACCATTTTGTCCTAGGCATGTCAATTAGACACTAGGCCTGTTGTATGTATGTGTGTGTATGTGTGTGTAAGGAAACACTTGAAATGTTTCTGCCCCACTGGGAATTGAACCCGGCCCTCCGTGCGTGAAGCAAGAGCTTTACCACTGGGCCACCGGGGGCATCGTGTGTGTGTATGTGTGTGTGTATGTGTGTGTGTGTGTGTGTGTGTGTGTGTGTGTATGTGTGTGTGTGTGTGTTTGTGTATGTGTGCGTGCGTGTACTCACCTAGTTGTGGTTGCAGGAGTCGATTCATAGCTCCTGACCCCACCTCTTCACTGGCCGCTACTGGGTCACGCTCCCTGCTCCATGAGCTTTATCATACCTCTCCTTAAAGCTATGTATGGAACCTGCCTCCACTACATCGCTCCCCAAGCTATTCCACTTCCCGACCACTCTGTGACTGAAGAAATACTTCCTAACATCCCTGTGATTCATTTGAGTCTTCAACTTCCAACTGTGTCCCCTTGTTGCTGTGTCCCATCTCTGGAACATTCTGTCTCTGTCCACCTTGTTTATTCCTCTCAGTATCTTATATGTCGTTATCATGTCCCCCTTATCTCTCCTGTCCTCCAGTGTCGTCAGGTCGATTTCCCTTAACCTCTCCTCGTAGGACATACCCCTTAGCTCCGGGACTAGTCTTGCTGCAAACCTTTACACTTTCTCTAGCTTCTTTACGTGCTTGGCTAGGTGTGGGTTCCAAACTGGTGCTGCATACTCCAGTATGGGCCTAAAGTACACAATGTACAGGGTCCTAAACGATTCTTTATTAAGATGTCGGAATGCTGTTCTTAGGTTAGCTAGGCGCCCATATGCTGCAGCAGTTATTTGGTTGATGTACGCCTCAGGAGATGTGCCTGGTGTTATACTCACCCCAAGATATTTTTCCTTGATTGAGGTTTGTAGTCTCTGGCCCCCTAGACTGTACTCCGTCTGCGGTCTTCTTTGCCCTTCCCTAATCTTCATGACTTGCACTTCGTGGGGTTGAACTCCAGGAGCCAATTGCTGGACCAGGCTTCCAGCCTGTCCAGATTCCTTTGTAGTTCTGCCTGGTCCTCGTCCGATTGAATTCTTCTCATCAACTTCACATCATCTGCAAACAGGGACACTTCGGAGTCTATTCCTTCCGTCATGTCGTTCACAAATACCAGAAACAGCATCGGTCCTAGGACTGACCCCTGTGGAACCCCACTCGTCACCGGCACCCACTCTGACACTTCGCCACGTACCATGACTTACTGCTGTCACCCTGTCGTAGAACTCCAGTAGGTTTGTGACACAGGATTTCCCATCCCTGAAACCGTGTTGGCCGTCGTTGATAAGCTCATTCCTTTCTAGGTGCTCCACCACTCTTCTCCTGATAATCTTCTCCATGACCTTGCATACTATACAAGTCAGTGACACTGGTCTGTAGTTTAGTGCTACGTTCCTGTCTCCTTTTTTAAAGATTGGAACTACATTTGCTGTCTTTCATACCTCAGGTAGTTGCCCTGTTCCGATAGACGTGTTGAAGATTGTTGTTACGGGTACACATAGCTCTTCTGCTCCCTCTCTCAGGACCCATGGAGAAATGTTATCCGGCCCCATCGCCTTTGATGTATCTAGCTCGCTTAGTAGCCTCTTCACTTCCTCCTCAATTGTGTGTATTGTGTCCAGTACCTGATGGTGTACCCTATCTCTCCGCCTTTCTGGAGGCCCTTCTATTTCCTCTGTGAACACCTCTTTGAATCTCATGTTGAGTTCCTCACACACATCACGGTCATTTCTTGTGACCTCCCCCCCTTCCTTCCTCAGCCTGATCACCTGGTCCTTGACTGTTGTTCTCCTCCTGATGTGGCTGTACAACAGCTTTGGGTCTGATTTGGCTTTCGCTGCTATGTCATTCTCATACTGTCGTTGGGCCTCCCTTCTTACCTGTGCATATTCGTTTCTGGCTCTACGACGGCTCTCCTTATTTACCTGGGTTCTTTGCCTTCTATACTTCTTCCATTCCCTGGCACACTTGGTGTATATGTACTCACCTAATTGTACTCACCTAATTGTGGTTGCAGGGGTCGATACTCAGCTCCTGGCCCCGCCTCTTCGCTGTTTGCTACTGGGACTCTGCTCTCCCTGCTCCATGAGCTTTATCATACCTCGTCTTAAAACTATGTATGGTTCCTGCCTCCACTATATCTTTCTCTAGACTATTCCACTTCCTGACTACTCTATGGCTGAAGAAATGCTTCCTAACATCCCTTTGACTCATCTGAGTCTTCAGGTTCCAGTTGTGTCCCCTTGTTTCTGTGTTCCCTCTCTGGAACATCCTGTCACTGTCTACCTTGTCGATTCCCCGCAGTATTTTGTATGTCGTTATCATGTCTCCTCTGACCCTTCTTTCCTCCAGTGTTGTTAGTCCTATTTCCCTCAGCCTTTCTTCATAGGACAGACCCCTGAGTTGTGGAACTAGCCTTGTCGCAAACCTTTGCACTTTCTCTAGTTTCTTTACGTGCTTGACCAGGTGTGGGTTCCAGACTGGTGCTGCATATTCTAGTATGGGCCTGACGTACACGGTGTACAGTGTCTTGAACGATTCCTTGTTAAGGTAACGGAACGCTAATCTTAGGTTTGCCAGTCGCCCATAGGCTGCCGCAGTTATCTGGTTGATGTGTGCCTCAGGAGACGTGCTTGGCGTTATACTTACCCCAAGGTCTTTCTCCTTTGTGTGTGTATGTGTGTGTGTGTGTGTGTGTGTGTGTGTGTGTGTGTGTGTGTGTGTGTGTGTGTGTGTGTGTGTGTGTGTGTGTGTGTGTGTGTGTGTGTGTTTGGGTGTAAATTAAGGTCTAGCCCGTCTCTTAGCTTATTCACGTCAACGGTTAAAATGTTATGTCATAATAACTTTTAAAGTGCTTTATGGAGTCAGTTTAATTTTACTTCTTTCCTTCCCTTCCGCTACATAAACAAAGGTTCTAATCTGCTTTGTGATTTATTTGAACGTTCAGTTTCATAAACAAACCTTCATCCTGCTCCTCCCTCATCATTCTATCCTCGTTCTTGTTTATTTGCAGAAGTATTTTTTTACGTTTCGATCGTGTCTCCACCTTTGCACTGGACTCACGAGGCAGCATTCGGTCTCTCCTTATAAAGTTTGGCTCTCCGGTCTTCGTCTGGTGGCAAACCTGTGCTTTTTCAAGCTAAGTTATGTGCTTAGCTAGGTGTGGGCTGCACGCCGCCCCTGCATACTAAAACATTGGTCTTACGTACGTGCTGAATAATGATGGGAAGCCTTCCTTGTTCAGCTTCCTGAAGGTCGCTCTTATGCTTACTAGTCTAGCCAACGTTGGTGATGTTATTCTCTCTCTGTATAAGTGTATATGTATGTGAATATGTGTGTGTGCTTGCTTGTGTGTGTGTGTGTGTGTGTGTGTGTGCGCGCGCGCCCGTCAAAGGTTACCTAAAGAATCACGTCTATTCTAAACTTTTTCTCTTCGTTGTTTAAAATTACGTTCCACTTTCCGAGTTAAGGGGCACGTCAGTTCCCCCGTCTTCTAATAATATGTTATTTTTCCACTATAATCCACCTTGTCCATAATTACTATCGCATTTGTTTTGTCTGTTTTCGTAAGGTGAAGTCCAGGATCTTTCCTTAATTCATGGTATATTGTGTTGCAGAGGTCTGAACTTTGCGCAGACTTCTGCAACACAATTGTCCTCATTGGTTAAGGAAATATCCTGGACTTCACCTTACAAAAGCAAAGCAAATGCGATAATAATTATGGACAAAGTAGATTATAGGGGGAAAAATATACATAGTATTAGAAAACAGAGAAACTCACGTGCCTCTTAAGTCTCTCTTCACATAGAGCAGTGGTTCTCAACTGGTGGTCCACAAAACGTTCACTGGTTCTCAACTGGTGGTCCACAAAACGTTCACTGGTTCTCAACTGGTGGTCCACAAAACGTTCACTGGTTCTCAACTGGTGGTCCACAAAACGTTCACTGGTTCTCAACTGGTGGTACACAAAACGTTCACTGGTTCTCAACTGGTGGTCCACAAAACGTTCACTATATTTGGTAATAAACCGAAGATTGGTGCATATAGTCTTAAATTTATCGAAAATAAAATGTGGATCAGCGAAATGCGCACTAACTAGCGTGAACAGGGGTGGTCGGATAATGGATTCACCCGTGTTAGCTGCAGCGACAGTCAAACTGCGGAAGCAATATCATGTGAACCTTGCATATTGAGGCAGCTGGTTCGTGACATCATGTGTGTGTGGGTGTGCGCGCGTGAGAGCGCGGGTTATTCCCGTTCGATTCCTGTCAGCTGCCATGTGGCTGCACGTAATTCTGTTGTTTAGTGCAGTAGACACTGAAGTGCTGAGCTGATTAGTTGTGTCTTTCGTCCAACACTGTTATACAGGAGTGATGTAAACTGATTTGGTTTTCTACTATAAAATATAATATAAAAGGAAGCTGGGAGGAAGATTAGAATAGTGTGAAATATTTCTGGACAGTTGTTATGCTGCTGTGTGCTGTGTTATGCTGCTGTGTGCTGTGTTGTGCTGCTGTGTGCTGTGTTGTGCTGCTGTGTGCTGTGTTGTGCTGCTGTGTGCTGTGTTATGCTGCTGTGTGCTGTGTTGTGCTGCTGTGTGCTGTGTTATGCTGCTGTGTGCTGTGTTGTGCTGCTGTGTGCTGTGTTGTGCTGCTGTGTGCTGTGTTGTGCTGCTGTGTGCTGTGTTGTGCTGCTGTGTGCTGTGTTATGCTGCTGTGTGCTGTGTTGTGCTGCTGTGTGCTGTGTTATGCTGCTGTGTGCTGTGTTGTGCTGCTGTGTGCTGTGTTATGCTGCTGTGTGCTGTGTTGTGCTGATGTGTGCTGTGTTGTGCTGCTGTGTGCTGTGTTGTGCTGCTGTGTGCTGTGTTGTGCTGCTGTGTGCTGTGTTGTGCTGCTGTGTGCTGTGTTGTGCTGCTGTGTGCTGTGTTGTGCTGGTTTATGCTGTTTATGAAACTGATGGTGTTTTATTATTGCATGTGTATTATTATCTTCTGTTTTTCATATATTTATTAATGCCAAACTCGACATAATAATATAATAAATATATAATAAATATATTTCGTTATATTGTCCACAGATATAGATATATGGTAATGGCAGGAATGAATGTTAAGCGCAGAGGACTACACTAAATTTGGCTTCACCTGTCAAGAAAAAGATGCCATGGAATTACCACAGTTTGTTAAATATTTCAAAGTTTTGGGGAATGACTCACTGAAGCCAGTTAAGCTTAAACGCCATCTTGAAAAGTGCCACCCCCAATTTGTTGCAAAAGGATAAAGACTATTTCGAGCGGCAATTATCACTTTTCAAGCGGCAGCCTTGATGCGACAGGTACATTCTATGAAAAAAAAACACCAATGCAGTGTGCGCGTCCTACATTGTCGCATACAACGTCGCACAGGCCAAGAAGCCTCATACGATTGTACAGAAACTTGTGCTACCCTGTGCAAAAGAAATGGCGAGGCTTGTTGTGGCGAGGACACAGGACATGATATATCAGTTTGTAATGACACAGTGTCGAGACGGATAAATGAGATCTCACAAAACATCAGTGAACAAGTTGTGGATGAAATCAAGAAATCTCCATTGTTTGCCATCCAGTTGGATGAATCAACTGATGTCCTCTCAGCTATTAGTGTTTGTACGATACATGGCTGAGGGAGACTTCAAAGACGAGTTTCTCTTTTGTAAGACTCGATACCACCACAAGGGCTCAGGATGTGTTAGAAATTATTAACAATTTCTTTGAAGTAAATGGTCTGGATTGGGTAAATTTGGTGGGTGTTACCACTGATGGTACAGCTGTGATGCTGGACTCAAGATCAGGCTTTCAAACATTGGTGAAACAGTGTGTTCCATTGGTAACCGGAGTTCACTGTTTCATTCACAGAGAGGCACTGGCATCAAAAACACTACCTGATCACCTGAACACCATTTTCAAAGGATTGGTAAAGGTGGTTAATTACATCAAATCGTCAGCAGTGAACACCAGACTGTTCAGAAAATTATGCCAGGACCTGGGTTCCGACTTCGAGGTGTTGGTATTGTACACTTGTGTACGGTGCTGGTCACAGGGGAATGTTGTCAACAGAATTTTTGAACTGAGAGAAGAATTGATTCTATTTCTCCAGTCTCAAGGGAAAGAAGGTTTTACAAATACGTATGTTAGATCTGTCAGAATTAGAACTAGCAAACTTTATCGAAATTTTTGGTGTCTTGAACAAACTGAATCTTCAGCTGCAAGGGAATCATGAAGGCTTTTCTTGAGAAATTAGAACTCTGGATCGGAAGAGTCGAAGGTAAAAATTTAGTTCAACTTTCATGTGTGGAAGACATGCTAGGGAAAAAGGAAGCCATTCAGGTGCATGTTCTCCAGCATTTACAAAAGCTGCGGAATTTTCAGCGATACTTTCCTGAGGTGGACAAGACAAGGGATGGATTTTCTTCCATCAGGAATCCATTCGTAACGGATGTTGATGGTGTTCCAGAGGCTGTGATGGTGTTCCAGAGGCTGTGATGGTGTTCCAGAGGCTGTGATGGTGTTCCAGAGGCTGTGATTCTGTTCCAGAGGCTGTGATGGTGTTCCAGAGGCTGTGATGGTGTTCCAGAGGCTGTGATGGTGTTCCAGAGGCTGTGATGGTGTTCCAGAGGCTGTGATGGTGTTCCAGAGGCTGCGATGGAGGAGTTCTTGGACCTGAAAAATGATTTGGCAGCTAAACATGTGTACCAGCGGTCTACCAATGAAAATTTTTGGGCCAGTATGATTGTTACCCAAATCTGTCAACAGATGCAGTCAGATTTCTTGTGCCATTTGCATCAACGTACATGTGTGAGAGTGGATTTTCATGTTTGTTGCACATTAAGTCCAAACAGAGGAATTGGCTTGCAGTTGAAAGCGATATTGGGTGTGCATTATCAAGTACCTCTCTTAAAATTATCAAGTACCACTGCTAAGATTATCAAGTACCACTCGTAACATTATCAAGTACCACTCGTAACATTATCAAGTACCACTGCTAACATTATCAAGTACCACTGCTAACATTATCAAGTACCACTGCTAACATTATCAAGTACCACTGCTAACATTATCAAGTACCACTGCTAACATTATCAAGTACCACTGCTAACATTATCAAGTACCACTGCTAACAGTATCAAGTACCACTCCTAACATTATCAAGTACCACTGCTAACATTATCAAGCACCACTGCTAACATTATCAAGTACCACTCCTAACATTATCAAGTACCACTCCTAACATTATCAAGTACCACTCCTAACATTATCAAGTACCACTGCTAACATTATCAAGTACCACTCCTAACATTATCAAGTACCACTCCTAACATTGACAAGCTTGTCATTGAGAAGATAATACAAAAGTCTGGTTGGAAGGAAAATTAAAATAATTATATTTCAAAGAACAATGTTGTTGTATTATTCATAATTTCAAAATTATGTTCGTTAGAAAGAAATTTCACAGCAAAATGTTAGATGTGTATTCATTTATTTCCAGGAAATTATATTTTTATGAAATATATTTCAGACCAAAATGTTAGATATCTATTATTTTGTATAAGTTCTCGAATTTCTGTTGATAAGAAATATATTCCAAATCAAATTGTCTGTTGTCTTTGCTTTGTCTTTATATATCATTACTCAAAAAATGAAATGGTCTACGATATTTTTATAATTGGGTTGGTGGTCCATGGGCTGAAACGAGTTGAGAACCACCGAACTAGTGGAATGGGTTGTTAGTGGAACAGGTTGTTAGTGGAACAGATTGTTATTGGAACACGTTGCTAGTGGAATAGGTTGTTAGTGGAACAGGTTGTTAGTGGAACAGGTTGTTAGTGGTGAGTTTCTCTGATACATCTGAGGGACTCACCTCAAAATCGTAAAAAAAATAGCAAGAGATTTACATTATAAATGGTCGCACTATCACTGTCTTAATATTAATATCCCTAAGATATTGCTATGAACTGTATCAAGACAGTTTTTTATTCCATACGAATCCATGATACCAGGAAACACGTAGATTACATTCGTTGTCAGATTACGCTTTCACTAATTAACCTTGAAACTTTAGTTATAACTGTTAGCGTAACTAATAGCCTGAAATACTAGTTAGCGTAACTAATAGCCTGAAATACTAGTTAGCGTAACTAATAGCCTGAAATACTAGTTAGCGTAACTAATAGCCTGAAATACTAGTTAGAATAACTAATAGCTTGAAATACTAGTTAGCGTAACTAATAGCCTGAAATACTAGTTAGCGTAACTAATAGCCTGAAATACTAGTTAGAATAACTAATAGCTTCAAATACTAGTTAGCGTAACTAATAACCTGAAATACTAGTTAGAATAACTAATAGCTTGAAATACTAGTTAGAGTAACTAATAGCCTTAAATACTAGTTAGAATAACTAATAGCTTGAAATACTAGTTAGCATAACTAATAGCCTTAAATACTAGTTAGAATAACTAATAGCTTGAAATACTAGTTAGCATAACTAATAGCCTTAAATACTAGTTAGAATAACTAATAGCTTGAAATACTAGTTAGCATAACTAATAGCCTTAAATACTAGTTAGCATAACTAATAGCCTTAAATACTAGTTAGAATAACTAATAGCTTGAAATACTAGTTAGCATAACTAATAGCCTTAAATACTAGTTAGCATAACTAATAGCCTTAAATACTAGTTAGAATAACTAATAGCTTGAAATACTAGTTAGCGTAACTAATAGCTTGAAATACTAGTTATCACTGTGAAACCTTAGTCGTGCTATAATAACAATCTGTTATAAATTATTGAAGAGCGCAATAGCTGGGAGTCGCAGATGGTTGTCCGGGAGTCGCAGGTGGTTTTCCGGAAGTCGCAGGTGGTTGTCCGGAAGTCGCAAGTGGTTGTCCGGGAGTCGCAGGTGGTTGTCTGGGAGTCGCAGATGGTTGTCTGGGAGTCGCAGGTGGTTGTCCGGAAGTCGCAGATGGTTGTCTGGGAGTCGCAGGTGGTTATCCGGGAGTCGCAAGTGGTTATCTGGTAGTCGCAGGTGGTTGTCCGGGAGTCGCAGGTGGTTGTCTGTGAGTCGCAGGTGGTTGTCCGGGAGTCGCAAGTGGTTGTCTGGGAGTCGCAGGTGGTTGTCCGGAAGTCGCAGGTGGTTGTCTGGGAGTCGCAGGTGCTTGTCTGGGAGTCGCAGGTGGTTGTTTGGGAGTCGCAGGTGGTTGTCTGGGAGTCGCAGGTGGTTGTCTGGGAGTCGCAGGTGGTTGTCTGGGAGTGCAGGTGGTTGTCTTGGAGTCGCAGGTGGTTGTCCGGAAAGTCGCAGGTGGTTGTCCGGGAGTCGCAGGTGGTTGTCTGGGAGTCGCAGGTGGTTGTCTGGGAGTCGCAGGTGGTTGTCCGGGAGTCGCAGATGGTTGTCTGGGAGTCGCAGGTGGTTGTCCGGGAGTCGCAGTGGTTGTCTGGAGTCGCAGGTGGTTGTCCGGGAGTCGCAGATGGTTGTCTGGGAGTCGCAGGTGGTTGTCCGGGAGTCGCGGGTGGTTGTCTGGGAGTCGCAGGTGGTTGTCGGAGTCGCAGGTGGTTGTCCGGGAGTCGCAGGTGGTTGTCTGGGAGTCGCAGGTGGTTGTCTGGGAGTCGCAGGTGGTTGTCTGGGAGTCGCAGGTGGTTGTCTGGAGTCGCGGGTGGTTGTCCGGAGTCGCAGGTGGTTGTCCGGGAGTCGCAGATGGTTGTCTGGGAGTCGCAGGTGGTTGTCCGGGAGTCGCAGATGGTTGTCTGGGAGTCGCAGGTGGTTGTCCGGGAGTCGCAGATGGTTGTCTGGGAGTCGCAGGTGGTTGTCCGGTAGTCGCAGGTGGTTGTCCGGGAGTCGCAGGTGGTTGTCTGGGAGTCGCAGGTGGTGAGAACCAGTCTCAGCTACTCATCGGAAATCTCAAGTTCGCTGTCGAGTCGTTCAATGTTTATTCTCTACGTAACTTACTGATGCATAAACAAATTAGATTATTCACTGAAGATAAAGTTCGTTCCTTGGTAACATGAAACGTAACAACGTGAAAACGCACGAATATGAATGAATAAATGACGGAATATTAGGTAAATAAACGAAAGAAAATGATAAACAGACAATAGATATAAAATCTCACATAACCCTGGGTCAGTTATTTATTCCTTAGTGTATCGCCTCAGTTTGGACACTCAGATATAGGGAACATATCCTGTGAGCGAAAGTAAGTGATACACTGAGGTGACCCATGACAGTGACGAAGGTCTGTTGTTCAGGTGTTTTTTTTAATGAGCTGTTTAGACGTCCGACTTTTGTGTCATTAAAGGCAAGCAGCGTGGACGTCCAGGACTCATTATCCAGCCTAGCAGCGTGGACGTCCAGGACTCATTATCCAGCCTAGCAGCGTGGACGTCCAGGACTCATTATCCAGCCTAGCAGCGTGGACGTCCAGGACTCATTATCCAGCCTAGCAGCGTGGACGTCCAGGACTCATTATCCAGCCTAGCAGCGTGGACGTCCAGGACTCATTATCCAGCCTAGCAGCGTGGACGTCCAGGACTCATTATCCAGCCTAGCAGCGTGGACGTCCAGGACTCATTATCCAGCCTAGCAGCGTGGACGTCCAGGACTCATTATCCAGCCTAGCAGCGTGGACGTCCAGGACTCATTATCCAGCCTAGCAGCGTGGACGTCCACGACTCATTATCCAGCCTAGCAGCGTGGACGTCCACGACTCATTATCCAGCCTAGCAGCGTGGACGTCCACGACTCATTATCCAGCCTAGCAGCGTGGACGTCCAGGACTCATTATCCAGCCTAGCAGCGTGGACGTCCAGGACTCATTATCCAGCCTAGCAGCGTGGACGTCCAGGACTCATTATCCAGCCTAGCAGCGTGGACGTCCAGGACTCATTATCCAGCCTAGCAGCGTGGACGTCCAGGACTCATTATCCAGCCTAGCAGCGTGGACGTCCAGGACTCAGCCTAGCAGCGTGGACGTCCAGGACTCAGCCTAGCAGCGTGACGTCAGGACATCCAGCCTAGACGTGACGTCCAGGACTTATCCAGCCTAGCAGCGTGGACGTCCAGGACTCATTATCAGCCTAGCAGCGTGGACGTCCAGGACTCATATCCAGCCTAGCAGCGTGGACGTCCAGGACTCATTATCCAGCCTAGCAGCGTGGACGTCCAGGACTCATTATCCAGCCTAGCAGCGTGGACGTCCAGGACTCATTATCAGCCTAGCAGCGTGGACGTCCAGGACTCAGCCTAGCAGCGTGGACGTCCAGGACTCATTATCAGCCTAGCAGCGTGGACGTCCAGGACTCATATCCAGCCTAGCAGCGTGGACGTCCAGGACTCATTATCCAGCCTAGCAGCGTGGACGTCCAGGACTCATTATCCAGCCTAGCAGCGTGGACGTCCAGGACTCATTATCCAGCCTAGCAGCGTGGACGTCCAGGACTCATTATCCAGCCTAGCAGCGTGGACGTCCAGGACTCATTATCCAGCCTAGCAGCGTGGACGTCCAGGACTCATTATCCAGCCTAGCAGCGTGGACGTCCAGGACTCATTATCCAGCCTAGCAGCGTGGACGTCCAGGACTCATTATCCAGCCTAGCAGCGTGGACGTCCAGGACTCATTATCCAGCCTAGCAGCGTGGACGTCCAGGACTCATTATCCAGCCTAGCAGCGTGGACGTCCAGGACTCATTATCCAGCCTAGCAGCGTGGACGTCCAGGACTCATTATCCAGCCTAGCAGCGTGGACGTCCAGGACTCATTATCCAGCCTAGCAGCGTGGACGTCCAGGACTCATTATCCAGCCTAGCAGCGTGGACGTCCAGGACTCATTATCCAGCCTAGCAGCGTGGACGTCCAGGACTCATTATCCAGCCTAGCAGCGTGGACGTCCAGGACTCATTATCCAGCCTAGCAGCGTGGACGTCCAGGACTCATTATCCAGCCTAGCAGCGTGGACGTCCAGGACTCATTATCCAGCCTAGCAGCGTGGACGTCCAGGACTCATTATCCAGCCTAGCAGCGTGGACGTCCAGGACTCATTATCCAGCCTAGCAGCGTGGACGTCCAGGACTCATTATCCAGCCTAGCAGCGTGGACGTCCAGGACTCATTATCCAGCCTAGCAGCGTGGACGTCCAGGACTCATTATCCAGCCTAGCAGCGTGGACGTCCAGGACTCATTATCCAGCCTAGCAGCGTGGACGTCCAGGACTCATTATCCAGCCTAGCAGCGTGGACGTCCAGGACTCATTATCCAGCCTAGCAGCGTGGACGTCCAGGACTCATTATCCAGCCTAGCAGCGTGGACGTCCAGGACTCATTATCCAGCCTAGCAGCGTGGACGTCCAGGACTCATTATCCAGCCTAGCAGCGTGGACGTCCAGGACTCATTATCCAGCCTAGCAGCGTGGACGTCCAGGACTCATTATCCAGCCTAGCAGCGTGGACGTCCAGGACTCATTATCCAGCCTAGCAGCGTGGACGTCCAGGACTCATTATCCAGCCTAGCAGCGTGGACGTCCAGGACTCATTATCCAGCCTAGCAGCGTGGACGTCCAGGACTCATTATCCAGCCTAGCAGCGTGGACGTCCAGGACTCATTATCCAGCCTAGCAGCGTGGACGTCCAGGACTCATTATCCAGCCTAGCAGCGTGGACGTCCAGGACTCATTATCCAGCCTAGCAGCGTGGACGTCCAGGACTCATTATCCAGCCTAGCAGCGTGGACGTCCAGGACTCATTATCCAGCCTAGCAGCGTGGACGTCCAGGACTCATTATCCAGCCTAGCAGCGTGGACGTCCAGGACTCATTATCCAGCCTAGCAGCGTGGACGTCCAGGACTCATTATCCAGCCTAGCAGCGTGGACGTCCACTACTCATTATCCAGCCTAGCAGCGTGGACGTCCACGATTCATTATCCAGCCTAGCAGCGTGGACGTCTAGGACTCATTATCCAGCCTAGCAGCGTGGACGTCCAGGACTCATTATCCAGCCTAGCAGCGTGGACGTCCACGACTTATTATCCAGCCTAGCAGCGTGGACGTCCAGGACTCATTATCCAGCCTAGCAGCGTGGACGTCCAGGACTCATTATCCAGCCTAGCAGCGTGGACGTCCAGGACTTATTATCCAGCCTAGCAGCGTGGACGCCCACGACTCATTATCCAGCCTAGCAGCGTGGACGTCCAGGACTCATTATCCAGCCTAGCAGCGTGGACGTCCAGGACTCATTATCCAGCCTAGCAGCGTGGACGTCCAGGACTCATTATCCAGCCTAGCAGCGTGGACGTCCACTACTCATTATCCAGCCTAGCAGCGTGGACGTCCAGGACTCATTATCCAGCCTAGCAGCGTGGACGTCCACGACTTATTATCCAGCCTAGCAGCGTGGACGCCCACGACTCATTATCCAGCCTAGCAGCGTGGACGTCCAGGACTCATTATCCAGCCTAGCAGCGTGGACGTCCAGGACTCATTATCCAGCCTAGCAGCGTGGACGTCCAGGACTCATTATCCAGCCTAGCAGCGTGGACGTCCAGGACTCATTATCCAGCCTAGCAGCGTGGACGTCCACTACTCATTATCCACCCTAGCAGCGTGGACGTCCACGACTCATTATCCAGCCTAGCAGCGTGGACGTCCAGGACTCATTATCCAGCCTAGCAGCGTGGACGTCCAGGACTCATTATCCAGCCTAGCAGCGTGGACGTCTACGACTTATTATCCAGCCTAGCAGCGTGGACGTCCAGGACTCATTATCCAGCCTAGCAGCGTGGACGTCCAGGACTCATTATCCAGCCTAGCAGCGTGGACGTCCACGACTTATTATCCAGCCTAGCAGCGTGGACGCCCACGACTCATTATCCAGCCTAGCAGCGTGGACGTCCACGACTCATTATCCAGCCTAGCAGCGTGGACGTCCAGGACTCATTATCCAGCCTAGCAGCGTGGACGTCCAGGACTCATTATCCAGCCTAGCAGCGTGGACGTCCAGGACTCATTATCCAGCCTAGCAGCGTGGACGTCCACGACTCATTATCCAACTTACGATCTGTGGATTCTCGCTGAGAAATCAGGATAAACTCTTAATTACAATTTTCAAGGGAAAAAACACTAATTGCGGTAAGATAATCTGTAATTGCCTATAAATATTCTTCAATTACCGGAATAAACTCTCAATTACATGGAAAAACTCCTAATTACGATAAGATAATCTTTAACTGCTAACAATATTTGTTTTTATTCCGAGAACAAACTCTTATTTATATTGAAAATCTCTTAATTCTCAGTAGAAACTTTATTTAGAAGAAGAAACTTGAGTCAGAGGAGAAACTCTTTAACCAGGATTGTTGGAACCTTTGACGGAAACCAACACAAACACTTCCTGCATCTACTGCCATCCTCCGTACACACACACACACACACACACACACACCAGGACCAGGCAGGGCTGCAAACAGACCTGGACAAGCTCGACATCTGGTCTAGCAGTTGGCTTCTCGAATTCAATCCCACCAAATGCAAAGTCATGAGGATCGGAGAAGGGTAAAGAAGACCGCTGACAGAGTACAAGCTAGGCGGACAAAGGCTACAAACCTCGGCAAAGGAGAAAGACCTTGGAGTGAGTATAACGCCTAGCACGTCTCCGGAGGCACACATCAACCAGATAACTGCGGCAGCATATGGGCGTGTGGCAAACCTTAGATTAGCGTTCCGTTACCTTAACAAGGAATCGTTCAAGACACTGTATACCGTGTACGTCAGGCCCATACTAGAATATGCAGCACCAGTCTGGAATCCACACCTGGTCAAGCACGTAAGGAAACTAGAGAAAGTGCAAAGGTTTGCGACATGAAGAAAGGTTGAGGGAAATAGGACTAACAACACTGGAGGAAAGAAGGGTCAGAGGAGACATGATAACGACATACAAAATATTGCGGGGAATTGACAAGGTAGATAGTGACAGGTTGTTTCAGAGAGGGAACACAGAAACAAGGGGACACAACTGGAAGCTGAAGACTCAGATGAGTCAAAGGGATGTCAGGAAACATTTCTTCAGCCACAGAGTAGTCAGGAAGTGGAATGGACTAGAGAAAGATATAGTGGAGGCAGGAACCATACATAGTTTTAAGACAAGGTATGATAAAGCTCATAGAGCAGGGAGAGCAGAGACCCAGTAGCAGACAGCGAAGAGGCGGGGCCAGGAGCTGAGTCTCGACCCCTGCAACCACAATTAGGTGAGTACAATTAGGTGAGTACGTGTGTGAGTACATACGCGGAAGCCACAGACATATTTACAGGAAGGAAAATAGAGGACACAAAGAATGACATCACGGTGTATGGAAAACATATAGATCAAATTAGAAGAAAGACTGAAAACTGAACAAAAGTGCCAGGAATGACTACACGGTAATTGAAAGGGAAGTTGAGATATTAGAAAATGGCGAGGAGCTGCAGCACAACATAAGAGAGATCAGTGAGAGACCAGGTAACAAAACTCAACAAAATGCAGAGGGCAACTAACACATTACACAGCTAACAAAATATTACGAAGAATTGAACAAAGAATTGAAAGATTCCTACCCCAAGAAATAGAAGAGTTGCCAGGAGGGAAGGAAGCAGCAAACATTAGATCAAGTATAACATCAAAGGCAGGAGAAGGATCCTGATGACAACAGACGCAGGAACTCACCTTGTGGTACTGCCAGAAACAGCAATAAGTTGCCAGAAACAGTAATAAGTTGCCAGAAACAGCAATAAGTTGCCAGAAACAGTAATAAGTTGCCAGAAACAGTAATAAGTTGCCAGAAACAGCAATAAGTTGCCAGAAACAGTAATAAGTTGCCAGAAACAGTAATAAGTTGCCAGAAACAGTAATAAGTTGCCAGAAACAGTAATAAGTTGCCAGAAACAGCAATAAGTTGCCAGAAACAGTAATAAGTTGCCAGAAACAGTAATAAGTTGCCAGAAACAGTAATAAGTTGCCAGAAACAGTAATAAGTTGCCAGAAACAGTAATAAGTTGCCAGAAACAGTAATAAGTTGCCAGAAACAGCAATAAGTTGCCAGAAACAGTAATAAGTTGCCAGAAACAGTAATAAGTTGCCAGAAACAGTAATAAGTTGCCAGAAACAGTAATAAGTTGCCAGAAACAGTAATAAGTTGCCAGAAACAGCAATAAGTTGCCAGAAACAGTAATAAGTTGCCAGAAACAGTAATAAGTTGCCAGAAACAGTAATAAGTTGCCAGAAACAGTAATAAGTTGCTAGAAACAGTAATAAGTTGCCAAAAACAGTAACAAGTTGCCAGAAACAGTAATAAGTTGCCAGAAACAGTAATAAGTTGCCAGAAACAGTAATAATTTGCCAGAAACAGTAATAAGTTGCCAGAAACAGCAATAAGTTGCCAGAAACAGTAATAAGTTGCCAGAAACAGCAATAAGTTGCCAGAAACAGTAATAAGTGCCAGAAACAGTAATAAGTTGCCAGAAACAGTAATAAGTTGCCAGAAACAGTAATAAGTTGCCAGAAACAGTTTTAAGTTGCCAGAAACAGCAATAAGTTGCAAGAAACAGTAATAAGTTGCCAGAAACAGTAATAAGTTGCCAGAAACAGCAATAAGTTGCCAGAAACAGTAATAAGTTGCCAGAAACAGCAATAAGTTGCCAGAAATAGTAATAAGTTGCCAGAAACAGTAATAAGTTGCCAGAAACAGTAATAAGTTGCCAGATACAGTAATAAGTTGCCAGAAACAGTAATAAGTTGCCAGAAACAGTAATAAGTTGTTAGAAACAGTAATAAGTTCCCAGAAACAGTAATAAGTTGCCAGAAACAGTAATAAGTTGCCAGAAACAGTAATAAGTTGCCATAAACAGTAATAAGTTGCCAGAAACAGTAATAAGTTGCCAGAAACAGTAATAAGTTGCCAGAAACAGTAATAAGTTGCCAGAAACAGTAATAAGTTGCCAGAAACAGTAATAAGTTCCCAGAAACAGTAATAAGTTCCCAGAAACAGTAATAAGTTGCCAGAAACAGTAATAAGTTGCCAGAAACAGTAATAAGTTGCCAGAAACAGTAATAAGTTCCCAGAAACAGTAATAAGTTGCCAGAAACAGCAATAAGTTGCCAGAAACAGTAATACGTTGCCAGAAACAGTAATAAGTTGCCAGAAACAGTAATAAGTTGCCGGAAACAGTAATAAGTTGCCAGAAACAGTAATAATTTGCCAGAAACAGTAATAAGTTGCCAGAAACAGTAATAACTTGCCAGAAACAGCAATAAGTTGCCAGAAACAGCAATAAGTTGCCAGAAACAGTAATAAGTTGCCAGAAACAGTAATAAGTTGCCAGAAACAGTAATAAGTTGCCAGAAACAGCAATAAGTTGCCAGAAACAGCAATAAGTTGCCAGAAACAGCAATAAGTTACCAGAAACAGTAATAAGTTGCCAGGAACAGTAATAAGTTGCCAGGAACAGTAATACGTTGCCAGGAACGAGGAAAGTTACAGCTAGATGTAACACTGCAAATGTGACCCCAGTATTTGAAAAGGGAAATGGACAAGAAGCCCTATATAAGTTAATGACCAGTTTTACCGAGTACCTAACTAAGGTACTAGAAAAGATAATACTAGAACACCTACGTACTGATAGAAGAGAACCAACACAGGACCAGAGATGGCAGATCTTGCCTTAAGAATCTTTGTGAGTTTTTATGACAGACTAACTGAAATAAAGCTGGAGAGAAAGAGAGATAGAGAGAGAGTGAGTGAGAGAGAGAGAGAGAGAGAGAGAGAGAGAGAGAGAGAGAGAGAGAGAGAGAGAGAGAGAGAGAAGAGAGAGAGAGAGAGAGAGGTTAATTGCATTTTGCAGACTTAAAAAACAATACGAGGTACCAAAGCTGAGCTAAATATAAACTAGACTAACAGAAGGAGTGGTGAAGGCGCAGGAGGAGATAGGGGTAACTAGGGGACGATCCCTCAAGGAGTGGTGAAGGCACATGAGGAGATAGCGGTAACTAGGGGACGATCCCTCAAGGAGTGGTGAAGGCACATGAGGAGATAGCGGTAACTAGGGGACGATCCCTCAAGGAGTGGTGAAGGCACATGAGGAGATAGCGGTAACTAGGGGACGATCCCTCAAGGAGTGGTGAAGGCACAGGAGGAGATAGCGGTAACTAGGGGACGATCCCTCAAGGAGTGGTGAAGGCACAGGAGGAGATAGCGGTAACTAGGGGACGATCCCTCAAGGAGTGGTGAAGGCGCAGGAGGAGATAGCGGTAACTAGGGGACGATCCCTCAAGGAGTGGTGAAGGCGCAGGAGGAGATAGCGGTAACTAGGCGACGATCCCTCAAGGAGTGGTGAAGGCACATGAGGAGATAGCGGTAACTAGGGACGATCCCTCAAGGAGTGGTGAAGCACATGAGGAGATAGCGGTAACTAGGGGACGATCCCTCAAGGAGTGGTGAAGGCACATGAGGAGATAGCGGTAACTAGGGGACGATCCCTCAAGGAGTGGTGAAGGCACATGAGGAGATAGCGGTAACTAGGGGACGATCCCTCAAGGAGTGGTGAAGGCACAGGAGGAGATAGCGGTAACTAGGGGACGATCCCTCAAGGAGTGGTGAAGGCACAGGAGGAGATAGCGGTAACTAGGGGACGATCCCTCAAGGAGTGGTGAAGGCGCAGGAGGAGATAGCGGTAACTAGGGACGATCCCTCAAGGAGTGGTGAAGGCGCAGGAGGAGATAGCGGTAACTAGGGGACGATCCTCAAGGAGTGGTGAAGGCGCAGGAGGAGATAGCGGTAACTAGGGGACGATCTCTCAAGGAGTGGTGAAGGCACAGGAGGAGATAGCGGTAACTAGGGGACGATCCCTCAAGGAGTGGTGAAGGCACAGGAGGAGATAGCGGTAACTAGGGGACGATCCCTCAAGGAGTGGTGAAGGCGCAGGAGGAGATAGCGGTAACTAGGGGACGATCCCTCAAGGAGTGGTGAAGGCGCAGGAGGAGATAGCGGTAACTAGGGGACGATCCCTCAAGGAGTGGTGAAGGCTCAGGAGGAGATAGCGGTAACTAGGGGACGATCCCTCAAGGAGTGGTGAAGGCACAGGAGGAGATAGCGGTAACTAGGGGACGATCCCTCAAGGAGTGGTGAAGGCACAGGAGGAGATAGCGGTAACTAGGGGACGATCCCTCAAGGAGTGGTGAAGGCGAAGGAGGAGATAGCGGTAACTAGGGGACGATCCCTCAAGGAGTGGTGAAGGCACAGGAGGAGATAGCGGTAACTAGGGGACGATCCCTCAAGGAGTGGTGAAGGCACATGAGGAGATAGCGGTAACTAGGGGACGATCCCTCAAGGAGTGGTGAAGGCACAGGAGGAGATAGCGGTAACTAGGGGACGATCCCTCAAGGAGTGGTGAAGGCGCAGGAGGAGATAGCGGTAACTAGGGGACGATCCCTCAAGGAGTGGTGAAGGCACAGGAGGAGATAGCGGTAACTAGGGGACGATCCCTCAAGGAGTGGTGAAGGCACATGAGGAGATAGCGGTAACTAGGGGACGATCCCTCAAGGAGTGGTGAAGGCACAGGAGGAGATAGCGGTAACTAGGGGACGATCCCTCAAGGAGTGGTGAAGGCACAGGAGGAGATAGCGGTAACTAGGGGACGATCCCTCAAGGAGTGGTGAAGGCACAGGAGGAGATAGCGTAACTAGGGACGATCCCTCAAGGAGTGGTGAAGCACAGGAGGAGATAGCGGTAACTAGGGGACGATCCCTCAAGGAGTGGTGAAGTCACAGGAGGAGATAGCGTAACTAGGGGACGATCCCTCAAGGAGTGGTGAAGGCACAGGAGGAGATAGCGGTAACTAGGGGACGATCCCCCAAGGAGTGGTGAAGGCACAGAGGAGATAGCGTAACTAGGGGACGATCCCTCAAGGAGTGGTGAAGGCACAGAGGAGATAGCGGTAACTAGGGACGATCCTCAAGGAGTGGTGAAGGCACAGGAGGAGATAGCGGTAACTAGGGACGATCCCTCAAGGAGTGGTGAAGGCACAGGAGGAGATAGCAGGTAACTAGGGACGATCCCTCAAGGAGTGGTGAAGGCACAGAGAGATAGCAGTAACTAGGGGACGATCCCTCAAGGAGTGGTGAAGGCACAGGAGGAGATAGCGGTAACTAGGGACGATCCCTCAAGGAGTGGTGAAGGCACAGGAGGAGATAGCGGTAACTAGGGGACGATCCCTCAAGGAGTGGTGAAGGCACAGGAGGAGATAGCGGTAACTAGGGGACGATCCCTCAAGGAGTGGTGAAGGCACAGGAGGAGATAGCGGTAACTAGGGGACGATCCCTCAAGGAGTGGTGAAGGCACATGAGGAGATAGCGGTAACTAGGCGACGATCCCTCAAGGAGTGGTGAAGGCACAGGAGGAGATAGCGGTAACTAGGCGACGATCCCTCAAGGAGTGGTGAAGGCACAGGAGGAGATAGCGGTAACTAGGGGACGATCCCTCAAGGAGTGGTGAAGGCACAGGAGGAGATAGCGGTAACTAGGGGACGATCCCTCAAGGAGTAATACTTGCACCCCTGCTGTTCCTGAGATATATTATTGTCAAGAAAGAGAAACTCAAGACAACGAGGAGCAGAGAAACGAGAGAAAGATAAATATGTTAGAAAATGAACACGAACAATGAAGAAGTATATATATATTTCGAGACAGGATGAAGAGACACGAAGGATAATTTAAGTGTCAGTTTGAGGAAACCAAAGACAGGAGAGAGAGCGAGTGTAATGAACGACAGGAAGCCTGGGGAAATATAACTATGACTTATACCACAACACTATGTGTGTTTCATCCCTCGTTCAGCTTCTCTCTCCCCCTTCCCACTCCCTTCCCTTGCCCTCTCCCATATCAATGCCCACATTCTCCCTTACCCATATTCTCTCTTCTTTAGCAGTGCTCCATTCTTCCTTTCCCATATCCCACTTTGCCTTGCCAATCTACCCTCTCCTTACTCATCACATACTTCCCTTTCGTTTGTCACAACACCTTCCCTCTCCCATCCCCCTTCCTCTACCTTTCCTGTCTATTTTACCCCTCATCTCCTGCCTGCTGCTTCCCGTATCCAAGCTTGCCCGTGGCCAAGCTTGCCCGTGGCCAAGCTTGCCCGTAGCCAAGCTTGCCCCTGCCCACCATACCCTGGCACCGTACCCTAACACGGCGTCACTGACCTTGGCCAACACTTCTCAACTTCGTTTTAATTCCTCATCACTCACAGTATCCTTCTTGTGTTATTGTCTTTAGTCTAATTTGTTTTTTCCGGTCTGTTACTCCGTTTCTATGCTGGTTTATGTGTCATTTAAGTGTGCTGGTTTATTTGTAGTTTTAGCATGCTGGGGATGTTTTATTAAACTGTTTTATATGTTGCTTTAGTATACCAGTTGAAGTTTGGTTTTACTATGCTGGTTTGTATTTCACTATGTTGGTTAAAGAATTGTTTTAACATGTAGATGTGCTTTACAATACTGGTTTATGTGTTGTTTTATATGCTGTATATATGTTATTATAGTATGTTGGTTTATGTTTTTTAATATTCTGGTTTATGTGTTGTAGTATATTATTTAAGAGTTGTTTTAGTGTGCTGGTTTAAGTGACTGAAGAAATACTTCCTAACATCCCTGTGGTTCATCTGAGTCTTCAACTTCCAACTGTGTCCCCTTGTTGCTGTGTCCCATCTCTGGAACATTCTGTCTCTGTCCACCTTGTCTATTCCCCTCAGTATTTTATATGTCGTTATCATATCCCCTCTATCTCTTCTGTCCTCCAGTGTCGTCAGGTCGATTTTCCTTAACCTCTCCTCGTAGGACATACCCCTTAGCTCCGGGACTAGTCTTGTTGCAAACCTTTACACTTTCTCTAGTTTCCTTACATCCTTGGCTAGGTGAGGGTTCCAAACTGGCGCTGCATACTCCAGTATGGACCTAACGTCCACAGTGTACAGGGTCCTGAACGATTCTTCATTAAGATGTCGGAATGCTGTTCTTAGGTTTGCTAGGCGCCTGTATGCTGCAGCAGTTATTTGGTTGATGTGCGCCTCAGGAGATGTGCCTGGTGTTATATTCACCCCAATATCCTTTTTCTTGAGTGAGGTTTGTAAGCTCTGGCCCCCTAGACTGTACTCCGTCTGTGGTCTTTGCCCTTCCCCAATCTTCATGACTTTGCACTTGGAGGGGTTGAATTCCATGAGCCAGTTGTTGGACCAGGCTTGCAGCCTGTCCAGATCCCTTTGTAGTTCTGCCTGGTCCTCGTCTGATTGAATTCTTCTCATCAACTTCACATCAACTGCAAACATGGACACTTCGGAGTCTATTCCTTCCGTCATGACGTTCACAAATACCAGAAACAGCACCGGTCCTAGGACTGATCCCTGTGGCACCCCGCTCGTTACAGGCGCCCACTCTGACACCTCACTACGTATCATGACTCGCTGCTGTCTTCCTGACAGGTATTCCCTGATCCATTGCAGTGCTCTCCCTGTTATTCCTGCCTGGTCCTCCAGCTTTTGCACTAATCTCTTGTGTGGAACTGTGTCAAACGCCCTCTTACAGTCCAAGAAAATGCAATCTACCCACCCCTCTCTCTCTCTTATCTTACTGCCGTCACCCTGTCATAGAACTGAACTCCAGTAGGTTTGTGACGCAGGATTTCCCGTCCCTGAAACCGTGCTGGCTGTCGTTGATAAGCTCGTTCCTTTCTAGGTGCTCCACCACTCTTCTCCTGATAATCTTCTCCATGACCTTCCATACTATACATGTCAGTGACACTGGTCTGTAGCTTAGTGCTTCATGTCTGTCTCCTTTTTTAAAAATTGGGACTACATTTGCTGTCTTCCATACCTCAGGTAGTCGCCCTGTTTCGATAGATGTGTTGAAGATTGTTGTTAGTGGTGCATATAGAGCCTTTGCTCCCTCTCTCAGGACCCATGGAGAGATGTTATCCGGCCCCATCGCCTTTGAGGTATCTAGATCGCTTAGCAGCCTCTTCACTTCCTCCTCAGTTGTGTGTATTGTGTCCAACACTTGATGGTGTACCCCACCTCTCCGCCTTTCTGGAGTCCGTTCTGTCTCCTCTGTCAACACTTCTCTGAATCTCATGTTGAGTTCCTCACACACTTCGTGGTCATTTCTTGTGATCTGTCCTCCTTCCTTCCTTAGCCTGATCACCTGGTCCTTGACTGCTGTTTTCCTCCTGATGTGGCTGTACAACAGCTTTGGGTCAGATTTGGCTTTCGCTGCTATGTCATTCTCGTACTGTCGTTGGGCCTCCCTTCTCACCTGTTCATATTCATTTCTGGCTCTACGACTGCTCTCCTTATTCTCCTGGGTCCTTTGCCTTCTATACTTCTTCCATTCCCTGGCACACTTGGTTTTGGCTTCCCTACACCTTTGAGTGAACCATGGGCTCATCCTGGCTTTTTTCACTATTCCTGTTACGCTTGTGTGTGTGTGTGTGTGTGTACTCACCTAATTGTGATTACAGTCGTCGAGACTCAGCTCCTGGCCCCGCCTCTTCACTGTCCGCTACTGGGTCTCTTCCCTCCCTGCTTCATGAGCTTTATCATACCTCGTCTTAAAGCTATGTATGGTTCCTGACTCCACTACATCATTTGCTAGACTATTCCACTTCCTGACTACTCTATGGCTGAAGAAATGCTTCAGCCATAGAGTAGTCAGGAACCATACATAGCTTGTGTGTGTGTGTGTGTGTGTGTGTGTGTGTGTGTGTGTGTGTGTGTGTGTGTGTGTGTGTGTGTGTGTGTGTGTTGATGAACATATAACAAAAATGAACATTTCTGAACAGTAATAACTTTTCGTCTTTAACTTGAAAGTTAACATTTCACTGTATGAGGGAAGTTGCTGACACAACACAAGAGTAACGATCAATTGATGTCAGGAAACACAACAAACTGCCAAGCAAATTATAAGACCTCCAGTAAAGCCTTATAATGGAGGTTGTTGTAACCTTAACTTGACCCTGTGAGTGTCTTGTGGCTGCCTTGCTTGTATGAGAGTGGGTTGAGGCTGGGTGGTGGGCGTAGGTGGGTTGGGGCTAGGTGGTGGGCGTAGGTGGGTTGGGGCTGGGTGGTGGGCGTAGGTGGGTTGAGGCTGGGTGGTGGGCGTAGGTGGGTTGGGGTGGGTGGTGGGCGTAGGTGGGTTGGGGCTGGGTGGTGGGCGTAGGTGTGTTGGGGGTGGGTGGTGGGCGTCGGTGTGATGGGACTGGGTGGTGGGCGTCGATGGGTTGGGGCTGGGTGGTGGGCGTCGGTGGGTTGGGGCTGGGTGGTGGGCGTCGGTGTGTTGGGGCTGGGTGGTAGGCGTCGGTGTGTTGGGAATGAGTGGTGGGCGTCGGTGGGTTGGGCTGGGTGGTGGGCGTCGGTGTGTTGGGCTGGGTGGTGGGCGTCGGTGTTGGGAATAGTGTGGGCGTCGGTGGTTGGGTGGTGGTGGGCGTCGGTGTGTTGGGAGTGGGTGGTGGGCGTCGGTGGGTTGGGCTGGTGGTGGGCGTCGGTGGGTTGGGTCTGGGTGGTGGGTCGCAGATGGATGGTGGTGATTGATAATGATCAGATTAAAATAACTGGCAAGATTTTTGTAGTGATAAATGCAGTAGTAACTTGTTATGTACACAAACACACAAAAAAAAATATTTTATATATATATATATATATATATATATATATATATATATATATATATATATATATATATATATATATATATATATATATGTCGTGCCGAATAGATAAAACTTGCAATTTTGGCTTAAAAAGTAACCAACGCTCTTCTTGCCGAATAAGGCAAGCGAAAATTTGTGAATGCAATAATTTCGCAAAAATCATTATGGACCTAACGAAAAAAATATATTTCATTCTGTTTGTTTATTATTAAATTTTTGTAAACTTATCTAAAATATATTTAGTTGGATTAGGTTAAATTAAATTGCGCTTGTTATAATAAGGTTAGGTAAGTTTTCTAAGGTTCTTTTCGTACAATATTATTAATTTTTACATTAACATAATTTAATTTTTTTTATTATTGTTAACACATCGGCCGTTTTCCACCAAGGCAGGGTGGCCCGACAAAGAAAAACTTTCATCATCATTCACTCCATCACTGTCTTGCCAGAGGCGTGCTTACACTACAGCTACAAAACTGCAACATTAACACCCCTCCTTCAGAGTGCAGACACTGTACTTCCCATTTCCAGGACTCAAGTCCGGCCTGCCGGTTTCCCTGAAATCCTTCATAAATGTTACCTTGCTTACACTCCAACAGCACGTCAAGTATTAAAAACCATTTGTCTCCATTCGATCTTATCTAACACGCTCACGCGTTTATATATATATATATATATATATATATATATATATATAATAATATATATATAATTATTATATATAATATATATATATATATATAATATATATATAATTATATATATATATATATATATATATATATATATATATATATATATATATATATATATATATATATATATATATATATATATATGAGTGTCTGGGAGAGTTAAAGCTAAGGAAAGGGTACCAATAATGTTGAAGAATCAGTTATGGAAGAAGAGGGAACATAAATGTATAAATTCAAGGATTATGTGGATTAAAATAAGGGTCGGATGTGAAAAGTGGGTCATAATAAGCGTGTATGCATCTGGAGAAAAGAGGAGTGTAGAGGAGAGAGAGAGATTTTGGGAGATGTTAAGCGAATGTATAGGAACTTTTGAACCAAGTGAGAGAGTAATTGTGGTAGGGGACCTAAATGCTAAAGTAGGAGAAACATGTAGAGAGGGTGTGGTAGGTAAGTTTGGGGGGCCAGGTGTAAATGATAATTGGGGCCCTTTGATTGAACTTTGTATAGAAAGGGGTTTGGTTATAGGTAATATATATTTTAAGAAAAAGAGGATAAATAAGTATACAAGATATGATGTAGGCCGTAATGACAGTAGTTTGTTGGACTACGTATTGGTAGATAAAATACTGTTGAGTAGACTTCAGGATGTACATGTTTATGGAGGAGCCACAGATATATCAGATAACTTTTTAGTCGTAGCTACAGTGAGAGTAAAAGGTAGATGGGATACAAGGAAAGTAGAAGCAGCAAGTAAGAGAGAGTTGAAGGTTTATAAACTAAAGGAGGAGGCAGTTAGGGTAAGATATAAACAACAATTGGAGGATATATGGGCTAGTGAGAGTGTAGGCAATGGGGTCGAAGATGTATGGGGTACGTTTAAGAATATAGTGTAGAGTGTTCAGCAGAAGTTTGTGGTTACAGGAAAGTGGGTGTGGGAGGGAAGAAGAACGATTGGTGGAATGATGATGTAGGAAAAGTTACCATATGAGAGGTTTTTACAAAGTAGAAGTGATGCAAGGAGGGAAGAGTGTATGGAAAGAAAAAGAGAGTGGTGAAGCAATGCAAAAATAGAGCAGATGAGAGAGTGGGTGAGATGTTATCAACAAATTTTGTTGAAAATAAGAAAAAGTTTTGGAATGAGATTAATAAGTTGAGGAAGCCTAGGGAACAAATGGATTTGACAGTTAAAAGTAGGAGAGGAGAGTTATTAAATGGAGAGTTAGAGGTATCGGAAAGATGGAGGGAATATTTTGAGGAATTGTTAAATGTTGATGAAGACAGGGAAGCTGTGATTTCGTGTATAGGGCAAGGAGGAATAACATCTTATAGGAGTGAGGAAGAACCAGTTGTGAGTGTGGGGAAAGTTCGTGGGGCAGTGGGTAGAATGAAAGGGGGTAAGGCAGCTGGGATTGATGGGATAAAGATATAAATGTTAAAAGCAGGTGGGGATATAGTTTTGGAGTGGTTGGTGCTTTTATTTAATAAATGTATGGAAGAGGGTAAGGTACCTAGGGATTGGCAGAAAGCATGTATTGTTCCTTTGTATAAAGGAAAAAGGGACAAAAGAGGGTGCAAAAATTATAGGGCAATGAGTCTGTGTCTGTTGAGCATACCTGGTAAAGTGTATGGTAGAGTTTTTATTGAAAGAATTAAAAGTAAGACGGAGAGTAGGATAGCAGATGAGCAAGGAGGCTTTAGCAAAGGTAGGGGGTGTGTAGACCAAGTGTTTAAAGGTGAACAGTATTTAGATAAGGGTAGAGAGGTTTTTGTGACATTTATAGATTTGGAAAAGTCGTATGACAGGGTGGATAGGGGAGCAATGTGGCAGATGTTGCAAATGTATTGAATAGGAGGTAGGTTACTGAAATCAGTGAAGAGTTTTTACGAGGAGAGTGAGGCTAAAGTTAAAGTATGTAGGAGAGAGGGAGATTATTTCCCAGAAAAAGTAGGCCTAAGACAGGGATGTGTGATGTCACCATTGTTGTTCAGTATATTTATAGATGGGGTTGTAAGAGAAGTGAATGCACGGGTGTTGACAAGAGGTGTGTGGGTTAAAAGATAAAGAATCTAACACAAATTGGGAGTAGTCACAGTTGCTCTTTGCTGATGACACTGTGCTTTTGGGAGATTCTGAAGAGAAGTTGCAGAGGTTGGTAGATGAGTTTGGTAGGATATGTAAAAGAAGAAAATTAAAAGTGAATATAGGAAAGTGTGAGTGATGTGGATAACAAAAAAATAAGTGATGAAAGATTGGATATCAGATTGGAGGGAGAGAGTATGGAGGACGTGAATGTATCCTCATCACCTTACTCTTTCCTATATTCACTTTCAATTTTCTTATTTTACACACCCTACCAAATTCATCCACCAACCTCTGCAACTTCTCTTCAGAATCTCTCAAAAGCACAGTGTCATGAAGCAAAAAGCAACTGTGACAACTCCCACTTTGTATTTGATTCTTTATCTTTTAACCCCACACCTCTTGCCAAGACCCTCGCATTCACTCCTCTTACAACCCCATCTATAAATATATTGAACAACCATGGTGACATCACACATCCTTGTCTAAGGCCCACTTTTACTGGGAAATAGTCCCCTTCCCTCCTACACACTCTAACTTGAGCCTCACTATCCTCATAAAAACTCTTCACTGTTTTCAGTAACCTACCTCCTATTCCATACAACTGCAACATCTGTCACACTGCCCCCCTATCCACCCTATCATACGCCTTTTCCCAATCCATAAAGGCCACAAAAACCTCTTTACCCTTTTCCAAATACTGTTCACATATATGTTTCACTGTAAACACTTGGTCTACACACCCCCTACCTTTCCTAAAGCCCCCTTGTTCATCTGCTATCCTGCTTTCTGTCTTACTCTTAATTCTTTCAATAATAACTCTACCATACACTTTACCAGGTATACTCAACAGACTTATTCCCCTATAATTTTTGCACTCTCTTTTGTCCCCATTGAATTTATACAAAGGAACAATACATGCTCTCTGCCAGTCCCTAGGTACCTTACCCTCTTCCATACATTTATTAAATAATAGCACCAACCACTCCAAAACTATATCCCCACCTGCTTTTAACATTTATATCTTTATTCCATCAATCCCAGCTGCCTTACCCCCTTTCATTCTACCCACTGCCTAACGAACTTCCCCCACACTCACAACTGGCTCTTCCACACTCCTACAAGATGTTATTCCTCCTTGCCCTACACACGAAATCACAGCTTCCCTGTCTTCATCAACATTTAACAACTCCTCAAAATATTCCCTCCATCTTCCCGATACCTCTAACTCTCCATTTAATAACTCTCCTCTACTATTTTTAACTGTCAAATCCATTTGTTCCCTAGGCTTCCTCAACTTATTAATCTCATTCCAAAACTTTTTCTTATTTTCAACAAAATTTGTTGATAACATCTCACCCACTCTCTCATTTGCTCTCTTTTTACATTGCTTCACCACTCTCTTAATCTCTCTTTTTCTCTCCATATACTCTTCCCTCCTTGCATCACTTCTTCTTTGTAAAAACCTCTCATATGCTAACTTTTTCTCCCTTACTACTCTCTTTACATCATCATTCCACCAATCGCTCTTCTTCCTCCGCATATATATATATATATATATATATATATATATATATATATATATATATATATATATATATATATATATATATATATATATATATATATATATATATATATATATGTAATACATTTGACATTTGGGATGTTTCTTCATGTAGTCATAATAAATGCTCCTTGTGTTTGTTGTGTACTGTTAGTGGTTTACATATCTTCGAGAGACAAAGTAACAATGTAGATGTCTTCCCTAGAACACATCTTCCTTTCATCAAAATGCCATTAACAAAATCGGAAGCATTTAATTAGAAATAAATGCTCAATTCTGGGGACTTTAAAATTATAATATATGCTGTAAGTGTCTTGAAGTTAGATGGCTGAGGTTCTTGCTCACACTCAGCCACAACCAGAGTTTAACTCACAATACGTAAATAATCTGCATATAGAAGACGGTAACTTAGGACCACCTTAGGGGAGCGAAACGTCGTGGTTAAGTTCCTCTCTCCTGTGTTCTGGGTATTTGTGTATTGTTCCCGTCACGGTATTGTGCCTTCTTGTTCTTTACAGTTTAATCATAATGAAAAATTAGTTCACATTTTTACTGTTAAATAATTTACCCTAGTTAATTATTATTATTATTATGATCAAGGGGGAGCGTTAAACCCGTAGGATTATGCAGCGCCTGTGGGGGGGGATGTAGAAGGTATTCAGGCTTAATTCAGGGAACTGGAGCTCAGATCCAATTCCCTAGATCAAGAGCCCCTCACCAGCGTCAAGGAACCTCCCTTGAGGGGTACCCTAGTTAAGTATACTGGTAGTTTTCTTTCAGTAATTTTCAATGCTCTCTGACTTGTACAAAAGTTTTGGATATTGGAATAAAACTGTTTTCTTAGAAATATTTATATTAAATATTTTGTTTTCATTAAAACTTTATGAAATACATTATTATTTAATTTACAATGCGCTATTTTTTATATAATATTTCTTCAAAAATATTCAATCGGGATTTGAAACTTTTTTTACTTAATATAACACAAAGATATAAACACAAAGAAGTTTAGGGTATCCTTAACTAGCTGTTAACAGGTAATATGCGGCCTAAACGATCATCGTGTAATAGCTAAGCTTCAAACCCAGTTATCCAAACAACCTTCATTTGTTAAAAGTGATTCCTTTCTTCTACCAGACCTCTGTTATTAATGTTATTACACACACACACACACACACACAGGTGTCATCAGTATGCCGAGGTGGTAGAACCAACACTGCTGCTGGTGCCAGAATACACGTGTGTAAAGTTACAATTGTTATGCTTTATGCAGCTGTGACCCCTTTGTCGATGCCCCTCTCCAGGCCTCTGCTTATATATATATATATATATATATATATATATATATATATATATATATATATATATATATATATATATATATATATATATATATTATATTTTTTTTTATTAACACATCGGCCGATTCCCACCAAGGCAGGGTGGCCCGAAAAAGAAAAACTTTCATCATCATTCACTCCATCACTGTTCTTGCCAGAAGGGTGCTTTACACTACAGTTATAAAACTGCAACATTAACACCCTCCTTTAGAGTGCCGGCACTGTACTTCCCATCTCCAGAACTCAAGTCCGGCCTGCCGGTTTCCTGAATCCCTTCATAAATGTTACTTTTCTCACACTCCAACAGCACGTCAAGTATTAAAACCATATGCCTCCATTCACTCCTATCAAATACGCTCACACATGCTTGCTGGAAGTCCAAGCCCCTCGCACACAAAACTTCCTTTACCCTCCCTCCAACCTTTCCTAGGCCGACCCCTACCCCGCCTTCCCTCCACTACAGATTTATACACTCTCGAAGTCACTCTGTCTCGTTCCATTTCTCTACATGTCCAAACCACCTCAACAACCCTCCTCAGCTCTCTGGACAATCGTTTTGGTAATCCGCACCTCCTCCTAATTTCCAAACTCCGAATTCTCTGCATTATATTCACACCACACATTGACCTCAGACATGACATCTCCACTGCCTCCAGCCTTCTCCTCGTTGCAACATTCATCACCCATGCTTCACACCCATATAAGAGCGTTGGTATAACTATACTCTCATACATTCCTCTTTACTTCCATGGACAAGGTTCTTTGTCTCCACAGACTCCGAAGTGCTCCACTCACCCTTTTCCTCATCAATTCTATGATTCACCTCATCCTTCATAGACCCATCCGCCGACATGTCCACTCCCAAATATCTGAATACATTCACCTCCTCCATACTCTCTCCTCCAATCTGATATCCAATCTTTCGTCACCTATTCTTTTGTTATCCTCATCACCTTACTCTTTCCTATATTCACTTTCAATTTTCTTCTTTTACACACCCTACCAAATTCATCCACCAACCTCTGCAGCTTCTCTTCAGAATCTCCCAAAGCACAGTGTCATCAGCAAAGCAACTGTGACAACTCCTACTTTGTATTTGCTTCTTTATCTTTTAGCCCAACACCTCTTGCCAAGACCCTCGCATTCACTTCTCTTACAACCCCATCTATAAATATATTGAACAACCACGGTGACATCACACATCCTTGTCTAAGGCCCACTTTTACTGGGAAATAGTCCCCTTCTCTCCTACACACTCTAACCTGAGCCTCACTATCCTCATAAAAACTCTTCACTGCTTTCAGTAACCTTCCTCCTATTCCATACACCTGCAACATCTGCCACATTGCCCCCTATCTACCCTATCATACGCCTTTTCCAAATCCATAAATGCCACAAAAACATCTTTACCCTTATCCAAATACTGTTCACCTATATGTTTCACTGTAAACACTTGGTCTACACACCCCCTACCTTTCCTAAAGCCCCTTGTTCATCTGCTATCCTGCTTTCTGTTTTACTCTTAATTCTTTCAATAATAACTCTACCATACACTTTACCAGGTACACTCAACAGACTTATTCCCCTATAATTTTTGCACTCTCTTTGTCCCCTTTGCCTTTATACAAAGGAACAATACACGCTCTCTGCCAATCCCTAGGTACCTTACCCTCTTCCATACATTTATTAAATAATAGCACCAACCACTCCAAAATTATATCCCCACCTGCTTTTAACATTTCTATCTTTATCCCATCAATCCCAGCTGCCTTACCCCTTTCATTCTACCCACTGCCTCACGAACTTCCCTACACCCACAACTGGCTCTTCCACACTCCTACAAGATGTTATTCCTCCTTGCCCTACACACGAAATCACAGCTTCCCTGTCTTCATCAACATTTAACAAATCCTCAAAATATTCTCTCCATCTTCCCTGATACCTCTAACTATCCATTTAATAACTCTCCTCTCCTATTTTTAACTGTCAAATCCATTTGTTCTCTAGGCTTCCTCAACTTATTAATCTCATTCCAAAACTTTTCTTATTTTCAACAAAATTTGCTGATAACATCTCACCCACTCTCTCATCTGCTCTCTTTTACATTGCTTCACCACTCTTTAACCTCTCTTTTTCTCCATATACTCTTCCCTCCTTGCATCACTTCTACTTTGTAAAAACCTCTCATATGCTAACTTTTCTCCTTACTACTCTCTTTACATCATCATTCCACCAATCGCTCCTCTTCCCTCCCGCACCCACTCGCCTGTAACCACAAACTTCTGCTGAACACTCTAACACTACATTTTTAAATCTACCCCATACATTTTCGACCCCATTGCCTACACTCTCACTAGCCCATCTATCCTCCAATAGTTGTTTATATCTTACCCTAACTGCCTCCTCTTTAGTTTATAAACCTTCACCTCTCTTTACTTACTGATTCTATTTTCCTTGTATCCCATCTACCTTTTACTCCCACTGTAGCTATAACTAAAAAGTGATCTGATATATATGTAGCCCTCTATAAACATGTACATCCTGAAGTCTACTCAACAGTCTTTTATCTACCAATACATAGTCCAACAAACTACTGTCATTACGCCCTACATCATATCTTGTATACTTATTTATCCTCTTTTTCTTAAAATATGTATTACCTATAACTAAACCCCCTTTTTATACAAAGTTCAATCAAAGGGCTCCCATTATCATTTACACCTGGCACCCCAAACTTACCTACTACACCCTCTCTGCATGTTTCTCCCACTTTAGCATTTAGGTCCCCTACCACAATTACTCTCTCATTTGGTTCAAAAGTTCCTATACATTCGCTTAACATCTCCCAAAATCTCTCTCTCTCTCTACACTCCTCTCTTCTCAGGTGCATACACGCTTATTATGACCCACTTTTCGCATCCGACCCTTATTTTAATCCACATAATCCTTGAATTTACACATTTATATTCCCTCTTTTCCTTCCATAACTGATCCTTCAACATTATTGCTACCCCTTCCTTAGCTCTAACTCTCTCAGATACTCCTGACTTAATCCCATTTATTTCTCCCCACTGAAACTCGCCTACCCCCTTCAGCTTTGTTTCGCTTAGGGCCAGGACATCCAACTTCTTTTCATTCATAACATCGGCAATCATCTCTTTCTTATCATCCGCACTACATCCACGCACATTCAGACAACCCAATTTTATAAAGTTTTTCTTCTTCTCGTTTTTAGTAGATTTGTACAGGAGAAGGGGTTACTAGCCCATTGCTCCCGGCATCTTAGTCGCCTCATACGACACGCATGGCTTACGGAGGAAAGATTCTTTTCCACTTCCCCATGGACAATAGAGAAAATAAAAAGAACAAGAGCTATTAAGAAAAAGAAGAAAAACCTAGATGTGTGTATGTATATATATGCATGTGTATGCCAGTGTAGTGTGACCTAAAGTGTAAGTAGAAGTAGCTAGATATACCTGTTATCCAGGTACCCTATATATATATATATAGGGTACCACTAAAAGTACTACTATCAGAGTACTACTATTAAAGCACTACTATCAAATAAGCTAGAAATACTACTACTATCAAAGACTATCAGATATCTCACAGTAATAGTAGCTAGTTAGTGCAATAAGAATTATTATAATTATATGAATAATTATTTTAATTATATGAATAGTTGTTATAGTTCTATGACCAATTATTAGATAAATTAACCTGTTAATTTAATGGGAAGGGGAAATGGTCATAATTTTTGGAACTATTGTCGTAATTTTGTAATCAGATATTATAATACCGGGAGCAATTATTATAACTGTAGGGAAAATTATCATTATTGATAGAATAAATTATCATAATTAAAGGTGCAAGTAATATTAATGAATAATTGTTATAATAATTACCCAATATATAGGAGCAATTATAATAATTATGAAAGTTATAAAATATTAATTAATAATAATAATAACTTCCAGCATAATAATAATGATAGTTTCCAAAACAATAATAATTACCATGATGATAATAATACAATTATAGTTACTATAATAATAATATGCAAATATATCACAATGGAAAAATGGTAACAATTTTATTATAAATCATAATGGATAAAAAAATATAAGAAAGAATCGTGGACCAGGCCGGGGTGGACCAGGCCGGGGTGGACCAGGCCATAGTGGACCAGGCCGGGGTGGACCAGGCTGGAGTGGACCAGGCCATAGTGGACCAGGCCATAGTGGACCAGGCCGGGGTGGACCAGGCCGGGGTGGACCAGGCCATAGAGGACCAGACCGGGGTGGATCAGGCCGGAGTGGACCAGGCCGGGGTGGACCAGACCGGGGTTGACCAGGCCAGAGTGGACCAGGCCTGGGTGGACCAGGCCGGGGTGGACCAGGCTGGAGTGGACCAGGCCGGAGTGGACCAGGCCAAGGTGTCCGTATGTCAGGCGAGGATATTGTCGATTAAATCATTTGATAAACTACCCAAGACTCAATAGCAGCAGTAGCAGTAGCAAAATCAGCAGTAGAAGTGGTAACAGCAGTAGTAGCAGTGGCAAAAATAGCAAGAGTAGCAAGAGTACCAGTAGCAAGAGTAACAGTAGCAAGAGTAGCAGTAGCAAGAGTAGCAGTAGCAAGAGTAGCAGTAGCAAGAGTAGCAGTAGCAAGAGTAGCAGTAGCAAGAGTAGCAGTAGCAAGAGTAGCAGTAGCAAGAGTAGCAGTAGCAAGAGTAGCAGTAGCAAGAGTAGCAGTAGCAAGAGTAATAGCAGATAGTGAAGGTAGCAGTAGCAAGATACGTAGCAGAGCAAGAGTACAGTAGCAAGAGTAGCAGTAGCAAGAGTAGCAGTAGCAAGAAGCAGTAGCAAGAGAGAGTAGCAAAGTAGTAGCAAGAGTACAGTAAAAGAGCAAGAAGATAAGCAGAAAGAAAGTAGCAGTAAAAGTAGCAGTAGACAAAGTAGCAGTACAAAGAGCAGTACAAGGTAGCAGGCAAGAAGCAGGCAAGAGTAGCAAGAAGAGTAAGAGAAGAGTAAGTGCAAGAGTAGCATAGCAAGAGCAGCAAGTAGCAGTAACAAGAGTAGCATAGCAAGGTAGCAGTAGCAAATAGCAGAAAGATACAGAGAAGAGTACAGTAGCAAGAGTAGCAGAAAAACAGAGCAAGACGTAGCAAGATACAGAAAAGAGAGAAGCAAAAAGTAGCAAGGTAGCAGAAAGTAGCAGTAGCAAGTAGCAGTAGCAAGAGTAGCAAGAGTAGCAGTAGCAAGAGTAAGAGGTAGCAAGGTAGCAAAGAGAGCAGTAGCAAGAGAGGACAAGTAGCAGAAGAGAGAGAAGAGAGAGTAGCAAGTAAAGCAAGAGCAGAAGCAAGAGTAGCAGTAGCAAGTAGCAGTAGCAAAGTAGCAGTAGCAAGAGTAGCAGTAGAAGTACAGTCAGCAAAGTAAGTGCAAAGTAGCAGTAGCAAGAGAGCAGAGCAAGAGTAGCAAGAGTAGCAGTAGCAAGGCAGTAGCAAGAAGAGAGAAGAGAGTAAGAGATGAGCAAGAGTAGCAAGAAGAGTAAGAAGAGTAGCAGTAGCAAGATAGATAGCAAGAGTAGCAGAAAGAGTACAGAAGAGAAAAGAAAGTAGCAGTAGCAAGAGTAGCAGTAGCAAGAGTACAGTAGCAAGAACAGTAGCAAGAGTAGCAAGTAGTAAGAATAGAGAGAAGAGAGAGTAGCAAATAGAGCAAGAGTACAGTAGCAAGAGTACAGAGCAAGATACAGAGCAAGAGTACAGTAGCAAGTAGCAGTACAAGATAGATAGCAAGAGTAGTAGCAAGAAAGTAGAGAGCAAGAGAGAGTAGCAGTAGCAAGAGCAGAGTAGCAAGAAGAGAGAGAGCAGTAGTACAAGAAGAGTAGCAAAGTAGCAGAAAGTAAGAGAAAGTAAGAAAGTACAGTAGCAAGAGTACAGTAGCAAGATAGAGTAGAAGAGTAGCAGTAGCAAGAGTAGCAGTAGCAAGAAGCAAGTCAGCAAGAAGCAGTAGCAAGAGTACAGTAGCAGAGTAGCAGAGCAAGTCAGCAAGTAGCATAGCAAGAGTAGCAGTGCAAAGTCAGAGAAGTAGCAGTAAAGGAGCAGTAGCAAAGAGTCAGTAGCAAGAGTAGCAGAAAAGAAGTAGCAAGAGCAGTAGAAGAGTACAGTAGCAAGAGTACAGTAGCAAGAGTAGCAGTAGCAAGAGTAGCAGTAGCAAGAGTAGCAGAGTACAGTACAAGAGTACAGTGCAAAGAGCAGTAGCAAGAGTAGCAGCAAAGTACAGTAGCAAGAGTACAGTAGCAAGAGTAGCAGTAGCAAGAGTACAGTACAAATGCAGTACAAAAAGAGTAGCAGAGAAAGTCAAGAGCAGAGTCGTGAGTCAGACAGAGCAGCAAGGTACATAGCAAGGTAGAAGGAGGTCAAGAGCATGGTGCAGGAAGTCATACAAAAAATGGTGAACAGTCAAATACAGTACAAGAGTACAGTAAAGTCAGTAGCAAAGTACAGTACAAGAGTACGTAGCAAAGAGCAGTACAAATAGACAAGAGTAGCAGTAGAGGTACAGGCAATCAGTAAAGGACAGTACAAAACAGAAGACAGACAAGAGTGCAAAGCGACAATGAGTAGATAAATACAGTACAAGGTAGCAGAAAGACGTAAAGAGTAGCAATAATACAAGGTACAGAAGTGCGTAAAGAGTCAGTACAATGCAGTACAAGGTACAGTACAAGTACAGTAAGGTAGCAGTGAAGCATACAAGTACATACAAGACGTACAAGGACAGAAAGGTACATACAAGTACAGTGCAGTACAGAGCAAGAATAAATAGTAGCAAAGAGATACAAGTCAGTAAATATATACAGTAGCAGAAAGACGTGAGACAGAGCAGTCTCAAAGCAAAGTAATAACAACAGTAGTACGTACGTGATAAGAGTGAGCAGCACAGCAGTGATATCATAAATCAAGAGTCAAGTTACAGCAAGTATAAATGAGTATAAACAAATAATGGTAGTGCAGTCCTACATTAGTAGTAGAGTATGTCAATGTAGTAATGAAAGTACAGTAGCAAGTACAGTAGCAAGAGTAGCAGTAGCAAGAGTAGCAAGTAAAGAGTACAGTAGCAAGATAAATAGCAATACAGTCAAGAGTAGCATATGAAATAGCAGTAGCAAGAGTAGCAGACAAGAGTACAGAGCAAGAGTAACAAGAGATGCAGTAGCAAGAGTATGCAAGTAGCAAGAAGGTAAAGCAGTACAAAGTAGCAAGTAGCAGTAAATAGACATAACAAGTACAATAGCAAGAGTAGTACAAGTACAGTAGAGTAGAGTAGCAAGTAAGTACAAGATAGCAGTAGCAGAGTACAAGAAGTAGGCAATGAGAGTCAGTACAAAGTCGTATGATACGAGTAGCAGTACAAGTATCGTACATAGTATGATAGCAAGATATCAGTACAAAGTAGCAGTAAATATACAGTAAAAAGTAGATAGCAAAGTAGCAGTACAAGTATCAGTAGCAAGAGTAGCAGTAGCAAGAGTAGCAGTAGCAAAGTAGCAGTAACAAGAGTAGCAGTAGCAAGAGTAGCATAGAAAGTAGCAGTAGCAAGAGTAGCAGTACAAGACAGTAGCAAGCAAGATAGCAGTAGCAAGAGTAGCAGTAGCAAGAGTAGCAGTAGCAAGAGTATCAGTAGCAAGAGTAGCAGTAGCAAGAGTAGCAGTAGCAAGAGTAGCAGTAGCAAGAGTAGCAGTACAAAGTAGCAGTACAAGAGTAGCAGTACAAGAGTAGCAGTAGCAAGAGTAGCAGACAATGTAAGTAGCAGTAACAAAGTAGCAGTAACAAGAGTATCAGTAGCAAGAGTACAGTAGCAAGAGTATCAGTAGCAAGAGTAGCAGTAGCAAGATCAGCAGTAGCAAGAGTAGCAGTAGCAAGAGTATCAGTAGCAAGAGTAGCAGTAGCAAGAGTATCAGTAGCAAGAGTAGCAGTAGCAAGAGTAGCAGTAGCAAGTCCTCTCCTTCTTTCCTAACAAATTGCCATGCAAGTTTTTTCAATGTGTCATTGTAATTCTCCTGTAACACTGTTTTACGTCATGAGTGTTGCTGGAGGGAGTGGAAGATTGTGACACAGTCCAAAAATATCCTCACCTCTGGAGTTTAACTCTTCTCTGCATATATAAACAATAAGGGCTGATCACAGAACAAGTGGGGATCAAACCTACGAGTCCTCAGACTCGCAGGCCGGTGTGTTGAACCTTAAACTGGTCCAAGTCGGCTTAACAACATTCATCCAACATGGAGTATGTTGTTAAGCTCACTGGCTTACAAGTTTTTCAACTAACAGGCCATGATGGGTTCGAGTCCCACTGGTTCTGTGATTTGTTTGGTATTAATACGATTACGTGAGTTATAAGGTGTTGTGTTATCTGTCTCCGCTGTGTACTCCATCAGTCTTGACTACTTTAAACACTTTCTTTATCGTTAGTATCGATTTATTGTTCAATATTTCCTGTAAGTTATACTGATTAAATTTGTAACTCGTTAGCAATTTTCCAGATGTGAGAAAGTTATCTTGTATCCTTAGAGACTTTCTGAAGCTTTTGTATTATGCTCAGAACTGGACCATTGCTCTAATTCCTTAAATCAATCCTGAATACCTTCCATTCCCCAAGGAACTGTATGGCCCATATGGGTGTCCACGTTATTCAGTAATTTCATCACTGCCTTCATTTTGACATGCATTTCCTCTAGTGCATAGTTTATTCTTTCTGACTCTTAATTTCTCTGGTATAATTCTTTAATACTCTACTAAGGTTTTCATCATTGTCTTGTTTAATTCACTGTATGCCTATCTATTATCTCTCTTGTATTCTCTCCTTCAACTTTAACTCTACTTTCCACAGCCATCTTCCTTTATATGTAGTTGTCAAGTACTTTATATGTAGTTGTCAAGTACTTTATATGTAGCTGTCAAGTACTTTATATGTAGTTGTCAAGTACTTTATACGTAGCTGTCAAGTACTTTATATGTAGCTGTCAAGTACTTTATATGTAGCTGTCAAGTACTTTATATGTAGCTGTCAAGTACTTTATATGTAGCTGTCAAGTACTTTATACGTAGCTGTCAAGTACTTTATATGTAGTTGTCAAGTACTTTATACGTAGCTGTCAAGTACTTTATATGTAGTTGTCAAGTACTTTATACGTAGCTGTCAAGTACTTTATATGTAGTTGTCAAGTACTTTATATGTAGTTGTCAAGTACTTTATATGTAGCTGTCAAGTACTTTATATGTAGCTGTCAAGTACTTTATATGTAGCTGTCAAGTACTTTATATGTAGCTGTCAAGTACTTTATATGTAACTGTCAAGTACTTTATATGTAGCTGTCAAGTACTTTATATGTAGTTGTCAAGTACTTTATACGTAGCTGTCAAGTACTTTATATGTAGTTGTCAAGTACTTTATATGTAGTTGTCAAGTACTTTATATGTAGTTGTCAAGTACTTTATATGTAGCTGTCAAGTACTTTATATGTAGCTGTCAAGTACTTTATATGTAGCTGTCAAGTACTTTATATGTAGTTGTCAAGTACTTTATATGTAGCTGTCAAGTACTTTATATGTAGCTGTCAAGTACTTTATATGTAGTTGTCAAGTACTTTATATGTAGTTGTCAAGTACTTTATATGTAGCTGTCAAGTACTTTATATTTAGCTGTCAAGTACTTTATATGTAGCTGTCAAGTACTTTATATGTAGTTGTCAAGTACTTTATATGTAGTTGTCAAGTACTTTATATGTAGCTGTCAAGTACTTTATATGTAGTTGTCAAGTACTTTATATGTAGCTGTCAAGTACTTTATATGTAGCTGTCAAGTACTTTATATGTAGTTGTCAAGTACTTTATATGTAGTTGTCAAGTACTTTATATGTAGCTGTCAAGTACTTTATATGTAGCTGTCAAGTACTTTATATGTAACTGTCAAGTACTTTATACGTAGCTGTCAAGTACTTTATATGTAGTTGTCAAGTACTTTATATGTAGTTGTCAAGTACTTTATATGTAGTTGTCAAGTACTTTATACGTAGCTGTCAAGTACTTTATATGTAGTTGTCAAGTACTTTATATGTAGTTGTCAAGTACTTTATATGTAGTTGTCAAGTACTTTATACGTAGCTGTCAAGTACTTTATAAGTAGCTGTCAAGTACTTTATACGTAGCTGTCAAGTACTTTGACTTCTTTTTTAAAGCCTTCTATGTTATTTTATTTTCAGCTTGAAGTCCAGCTTTCGTTCCTACACTTACATAATAATCTATTTCGCTCGTATATATTTCCTTGTGTTCTGCCGTCCTCCGTAATTATCAATATACCGATACTCTCGTGTTTCTTCTTCTTATAGTCCGGATTTCATTTGTCATCTCATGACTGCCGTAAATTTTACCTAGGCCTCCCGAGACAGCAGATCTAATTAATCTCTCAGTCATTTCCGTGACATCTTTTCTTTGGTTTCTCATTCCCAGTGAACTTTCAGGAAGATTTCAACTCCGTCATATTCATGTCATGTATATTTCGTTATCGTGCTCTTCTGACTAGTTATTCTACTCTCCTGTTCCACCTCCTCCATGTATTCAAAACTTAGTACTGCGTTATTACTGCCTTTGTAAACATCACGCAATATACTTCCATGTATGAGTCATTTTGTTTTCGTGATTTATGGGAATAAAACCACTGGTAGCGGAGGGTTCTCTTAACACAGTGTTACGCCCAAGGATGGACTTGATCAAGTACACAGGCATGCTAAGGCTGGACTTGATCAAGTACACAGGAATGAGCAGAAACATCGCTTTGTAACACAAACAACTTGTACGTTTGTGATGTTTTCCCTCGCTGCCTCCATTAGCGCTGCTGTCCATGTTTCTCCACCAGCATCTCTACCCCTGACTCACACACAACCACTACTAGTACCACCACCATTACCACAAACTCCACACCACCACCACCATATACACCACCACCCCCCAAACACCACCATCACCACCACCACCACCATTAGCATTTCAAATTGTATAGCCTTCCATTACTTAGTTTCCACTCGTGTAATTACTCCTACTGACCAACTAACTCTGGTTACCAGTTGTTGAGAGTCGTCAGTCCTACGCAGTTAAATTACTAGCAACACGATAACCAGTGTGTGTGTTAGTTAGTTACCATTTTGTCCTAGGCACATGTCGATTAGACACTAGGCCTGTTGTATATGTGTGTGTGTGTGTGCACTAGGCACATGTCGTGACATAGGCTGTTGTGTGTGTGTGTGTGCACTCACATAGTTGTGGTTGCAGGGGTCGATTCATAGCTCCTGGCCCCGCCTCTTCACTGGCTCTACTGGGTCACTCTCCCTGCGCCATGAGCTTTATCATACCTCTTCTTAAAGCTATGAATGGAACCTGTCTCCACTACATCTGTGACTGAAGAAATACTTCCTAACATCCCTGTGATTCATCTTAGTCTTCAACTTCCAACTGTGTCCCCTTGTTGCTGTGTCCCATCTCTGGAACATTCTGTCTCTGTCCACCTTGTCAATTCCTCTCAGTATTTTATGTCGTTATCATGTCCCCCCTATCTCTCCTGTCCTCCAGTGTCGTCAGGTCGATTTCCCTTAACCTCTCCTCGTAGGACATACCCCTTAGTTCCGGGACTAGTCTTGTTGCAAACCTTTGCACTTTCTCTAGCTTCTTTACGTGCTTGGCTAGATGTGGGTTCCAAACTGATGCTGCATACTCCAATATAGGCCTAACGTACACAGTGTACAAGGTTCGCTAGGCGCCCGTATGCTGCAGCAGTTATTTGGTGCATGTGCGCCTCAGCAGATGTGCCTGGTGTTATACTCGCCCCAAGATCTTTTTCCTTGATTGAGGTTTGTAGTCTCTGGCGTCCTAGACTGTACTCCGTCTGCGGTCTTCTTTGCCCTTCCCCAATCTTCATGACTTTGCACTTTGTGGGGTTGAACTCTAGGAGCCAATTGCTGGACCAGGCTTGCAGCCTGTCCAGGTCCCTTTGTAGTTCTGCCTGGTGTGTGTGTGTGTGTGTATATATATATATATATATATATATATATATATATATATATATATATATATATATATATATATATATATATATATATATATTATATATATATATATATATATATATATATATATATATATATATATATATATATATATATATATATATATATATATATATATATATATAATATTACTGGGAGTATATTTCCCACTGCACTTCCGTCTGTCTGCCTGTAAAAAGTATCGTTGGCAAGACATAACATTGACCATAACACAGTTAAAGTACCTTGATTTTGGTTGTACTAGGTGATCTAAATTCAGGTTCATCAAGGTTAGTTTGAAAAAGCTTATAGTTTCTTTGACCATAACTTTGGTAAAAAAAAAAATTACGTCACAACTGACAAATTTCCCTTTGTAAAGTATAAACTATTCAATAGTTGGAGGTACGAACTATCCCCTGTAGGTACAGTTTTCTTGTAGTCCACTAACTTCTTCCATAGGGTTTCCATTTTTCACTTCTGAACACTTCATCTGAACAACTCCAAATTTTTAACCATGGTGAACTATAGCAGGGGAAGGTTCAAGGAACAATGGGCATGTCCGCCTGCCCTCTGCTCAATTTTTATAGGCCATTCTGACTTTTCAACAACTTTGGGTTATGTTTCAAGAGTTTTTCACGTCATATACTGAGACGTGGGAGCCAATACTCACCTCATATGTCACACTCCTGCATCTCCCTTCAATAATAGTCTTGCAGGTTTAGCGCTTCTTTTTTATAATAATAATAATAATAATAATAATAATAATAATAATAATAATAATAATAATAATAATTCAATAATAGTCTCCTCAAAAAAATAGTTATTATTATTACTTTAATATTAGGCACATTCAACATTTATCACATTAATTAAATAGTGGTGTACCTAAAGACAAGTGACACAAAACACAAGGTTGAAGGTGAAGGTTGGATAGTGGTCGGTGTTCTGGTGATGGGGAAGAGCAGCTGTAGCAGCTATCATGAAACTGACACTGGAGCATCATGTAACTGACACTAGCTATCATGTGAAACTGGACACTGTAGCAGCTATCATGTGAAACTGGACACTGTAGCAGCTATCATGTGAAAGCTGGACACTGTAGCAGCTATCATGTGAAACTGGACACTGTAGCAGCTATCATGTGAAACTGGACACTGTAGCAGCTATCATGTGAAACTGGACACTGTAGCAGCTATCATGTGAAACTGGACACTGTAGCAGCTATCATGTGAAACTGGACACTGTAGCAGCTATCATGTGAAACTGGACACTGTAGCAGCTATCATGTGAAACTGGACACTGTAGCAGCTATCATGTGAACTGGACACTGTAGCAGCTATCATGTGATGCTGGACACTGTAGCAGCTATCATGTGAAACTGGACACTGTAGCAGCTATCATGTGAAACTGGACACTGTAGCAGCTATCATGTGAAACTGGACACTGTAGCAGCTATCATGTGAAGCTGGGAACTGTAGCAGCTATCATGTGAAACTAGACACTGTAGCAGCTATCATGTGAAACTGGACACTGTAGCAGCTATCATGTGAAACTGGACACTGTAGCAGCTATCATGTGAAACTGGACACTGTAGCAGCTATCATGTGAAGCTGGACACTGTAGCAGCTATCATGTGAAGCTGGACACTGTAGCAGCTATCATGTGAAGCTGGACACTGTAGCAGCTATCATGTGATGCTGGACACTGTAGCAGCTATCATGTGAAGCTGGACACTGTAGCAGCTATCATGTGATGATGGACACTGTAGCAGCTATCATGTGATGCTGGGCACTGTAACAGCTATCATGTGATGCTGGACACTGTAGCAGCTATCATGTGATGCTGGACACTGTAGCAGCTATCATGTGATGCTGGACACTGTAGCAGCTATCATGTGATGCTGGACACTGTAGCAGCTATCATGTGATGCTGGGCACTGTAGCAGCTATCATGTGAAGCTGGACACTGTAGCAGCTATCATGTGATGCTGGACACTGTAGCAGCTATCATGTGAAGCTGGACACTGTAGCAGCTATCATGTGATGCTGGACACTGTAGCAGCTATCATGTGATGCTGGACACTGTAGCAGCTATCATGTGATGCTGGACACTGTAGCAGCTATCATGTGAAGCTGGACACTGTAGCAGCTATCATGTGATGCTGGACACTGTAGCAGCTATCATGTGAAGCTGGACACTGTAGCAGCTATCATGTGATGCTGGACACTGTAGCAGCTATCATGTGATGCTGGACACTGTAGCAGCTATCATGTGATGCTGGACACTGTAGCAGCTATCATGTGATGCTGGGCACTGGGGTATGGATGAGTGATCGACGGAAGAGGTTGCCCAGTAGATTTTTACCAATATTACCCTAGTTAATGTGAAGCTGTTATGGAGTGTAGGTCACTGGGCGCAAGGAGGTTGGATCCTTCATGTGCCACATATATAAGGTATATAAATGTACTCCTTTATCTGTCCCAAAACTGCTGGCTGCACTTCATCAAATCGGGTTTTCAACCTTCAATACAGTTTGCTTCGTGAATATTTATTTATTAGAGATTTTATTATTTCGCCATATGCATTTACTGTTGCGAGAATCCATATGGTCACACCTGGCTATTGAGATCATGTACTCACGCCTCAGTACTCGTCCTAATATGTGTAATTAAAGCCTACTTGACATGAAGTTGAGTAGCCTTTACACAAGACGCTGGCACAGGTCATCAGGGGAATGTGTGTCATCATTCTTGCCTCATACCTCGCCAGTGTCCGATTCTTCACATTTATAACTTTGTACAAGCTGCACCTCTATAATTATAAGTCAGGAACACATAACGTGTGTAAATGTAAGATTCTTCTCTCGTCCCGAGCGATGATAAATCTGCTTGATTATATGATAAAAATGCCGGTAGAGTTTTAATTGTTGACGTCTGCTGTATAAGTACATGAACCAGGAGACCAAATTTTGTCCACCGATACCATCTGAGGGGGAATAATACTCCTAGGGATTATTATTATACAAGGTATACACACCTAGTGTTGCAAAACATGTGATTGCATTGCAACGGCGTCATTGTGTGTGTCAACTCTCTTTGTAACCCTACAGTCTAATGAAAATATTCTGAAATATACTTAGCACACACTGAGACATCCAACATGAAACCAATTTATATCCATTTACTGTCTGGCTTGTAGTTCTGTTCATTTGCACAGATATGAGTCACTTTGGTTGGCATCGCAGAATAGGTAAGTTGGTAGTGATTTATGGACAATTCTAGCATGGCGACCCACCAGTGAACATTCTGCAAGTTACGAATCTAAATCTTCATAAAACTATACAAGTAGAATAGTAGATGATTAAGATGAAAGGAGCTGAACAGCTCCTTTAAAAATGATGAACCTGCACTTGAGGCTGCCTGGATCTACTGGCCTGCAACAGGCTGCCTGGATCTACTGGCCTGCAACAGGCTGCCTGGATCTACTGGCCTGCAACAGGCTGCCTGGATCTACTGGCCTGCAACACTCCAAGGAGGTCTGCGCTGCCACAATGTGTGTTTGGCAAGTAGGCTCCAGGACAGCGATATGTGCACACTGAATGAAGGACTCTGAAAAACACATATGAGTCAAACAGTCAATGAAGAAGATGTAGGTGAAGATGTAGGTGAAGATGTAGGTGAAGATGTAGGTGAAGATGTAGGTGAAGATGTAGGTGAAGATGTAGGTGAAGATGTAGGTGAAGATGTAGGTGAAGATGTAGGTGAAGATGTAGGTGAAGATGTAGGTGAAGATGTAGGTGAAGATGAGAATATAGATGAACTGTGTACACGGAACGCTTCTGTATAAAGATAATTAAGTGTTGCACATGTGCCATCTGATCGGTATTGTATAATATGGTCATATTCACAATATTATTATGAAATTCATTTTGAAAAGTTTAATTGACTTACAGTGTAAGAAATGTCTGCAGAATGCCAAGGTTTAAATAAATATTGCTCTAAATAAATTAATTTCAAAGCAAAATTAGTTTATCATTAACAGAACTGCGGCTAGCCAGGATTCGATCCTGTGTCACCATGCCCAGCCCGGTGAGAAAAGGACAATATACGCATCACTCTATCCAGTTGTTGGTCAAGTGGATAGAGTGATGTGTATATTGTCCTGCTCTCACACAGCTGGGCATGGTGATACAGGTTCGAATCCTGGCTAGCCGCAGTTCTGTTAATGATTCAAAATCACTTGTTTCGTGATTTCATTAATAAACTTAGTTATTTTGATTTTTCACTTATTTCGTTGAGTACCCAATTTATCATATGTATTCCAGAATTGTACTAACATTTTCAAAGCAAATGAAAGCCAAAAATATTTATCAAAACTAAATTATATATTATACATGATTTAGCGCTTCTATTTGATGATGATGATGATGATAATAATAATAATAATAATAATAATAATAATAATAATAATAATAATAATAATAATAATAATAATAATAATATGCATGAACAACACAATGTTTCAATGACATTATTTTGACTGTAAATATAGAAAACAAATTACTACAAACCTTCACTATTAACGCACAAGTGTGATAAACTTTAATGTTAATGTTATTCCACTGAGGAAATATCATTGGATTGAACTAGGACGATCTAATTTAGGTTAGTCATTTGTAGAAGCCTTATCTAGGATATGGGTCTAAACAAGATAATAAATTTCAAGTTAGCATGTCTGTCATTGATGATACCAACCAGTCTTACTGGTTCATTGATGATACCAGCCAGTCTTACTGGTTCATTGATGATACCAACCAGTCTTACTGGTTCATTGATGATACCAGCCAGTCTTACTGGTTCATTGATGATACCAGCCAGTCTTACTGGTTCATTGATGATACCAGCCAGTCTTACTGGTTCATTGATGATACCAGCCAGTCTTACTGGTTCATTGATGATACCAGCCAGTCTTACTGGTTCATTGATGATACCAGCCAGTCTTACTGGTTCATTGATGATACCAGCCAGTCTTACTGGTTCATTGATGACACCAGCCAGTCTTACTGGTTCATTGATGATACCAGCCAGTCTTACTGGTTCATTGATGATACCAGCCAGTCTTACTGGTTCATTGATGATACCAGCCAGTCTTACTGGTTCATTGATGATACCAGCCAGTCTTACTGGTTCATTGATGACACCAGCCAGTCTTACTGGTTCATTGATGATATCAGCCAGTCTTACTGGTTCATTGATGATACCAGCCAGTCTTACTGGTTCATTGATGATACCAGCCAGTCTTACTGGTTCATTGATGATACCAGCCAGTCTTACTGGTTCATTGATGATATCAGCCAGTCTTACTGGTTCATTGATGATACCAGCCAGTCTTACTGGTTCATTGATGATACCAGCCAGTCTTACTGGTTCATTGATGATACCAGCCAGTCTTACTGGTTCATTGATGATACCAGCCAGTCTTACTGGTTCATTGATGATACCAGCCAGTCTTACTGGTTCATTGATGATACCAGCAAGTCTTACTGGTTCATTGATGATACCAGCCAGTCTTACTGGTTCATTGATGATACCAGCCAGTCTTACTGGTTCATTGATGATACCAGCCAGCCTTACTGGTTCATTGATGATACCAGCCAGTCTTACTGGTTCATTGATGATAACAGCCAGTCTTCCTGGTTCATTGATGATACCAGCCAGTCTTACTAGTTCATTGATGATACCAGCCAGTCTTACTGGTTCATTGATGATATCAGCAAGTCTTACTGGTTCATTGATGATACCAGACAGTCTTACTGGTTCATTGATGATACCAGCCAGTCTTACTGGTTCATTGATGATACCAGCCAGTCTTACTGGTTCATTGATGATACCAGCCAGTCTTACTGGTTCTTTGTCTCTCATATCTTCATGATGATTTTGCTGTAGGTTGGGGTAGTGGTGGTGATGGTGGTAGTGGTGGTGATCGTGGTAGTGGTGGTGACATTAGTATTGGTTGTGATGGTGGTAGTGGTGGTGATAGTGGTAGTGGTGGTGATAGTGGTGGAGATGGTGGTAATAGTGGTAGTGGTGGTGATGGTGGTAGTGGTGGTGATAGTGGTAGTGGTGGTGATAGTGGTGGAGATGGTGGTAATAGTGGTAGTGGTGGTGATGGTGGTAGTGGTGGTGATAGTGGTAGTGGTGGTGATAGTGGTAGTAGTGGTGATGGTGGTAGTGGTGGTGATGGTGGTAGTGATGGTGTTAGCGGTGGAGATAGTGGTGATGGTGGTAGTGGTGGTGATGGTGGTTGTGGTGGTGATAGATGTAGTGGTGGTGGTAGTGGTGGTGTTAGTGGTGGAGATAGTGGTGATGGTGGTAGTGGTGGTGATGGTGGTTGTGGTGGTGGTAGTGGTAGTGGTGGTGGTAGTGGTGGTGATGGTGGTTGTGGTGGTGGTAGTGGTGGTGATAGTGGTGGTGGTGGTGATAGTGGTAGTAGTGGTGATGGTGGTAGTGGTGGTGATGGTGGTAGTGGTGGTGATGGTGGTAGTGGTGGTGTTAGTGGTGGAGATAATGGTGATGGTGGTTGTGGTGGTGATAGTGGTAGTGGTGGTGGTAGTGGTGGTGATGGTGGTTGTGGTGGTGGTAGTGGTGGTGGTGATAGTGGTAGTGGTGGTGATGCTGTTGTTGCTGCATGTACCGGTGTTGCTGTTATTGGTACTGGTGTTACAGCTGCTGGAACTGGTGTTGCTGTTACTGCTTGATTTCTTTTGCAAATGTGTGTGTTGGTGGTGAAACTATAAGTAGAGTGTGTGACCCTACTAAACAAGGTGTGGAGGCTACTTAGTACCACAAACACTACTGGGACAACTTCTTATGTTGAGCGTCTTGGTCAAACCACTCACCAGGCACACCACCAACCAGAATAATAAAAGTGCCAGTGGTCACATTCTATGACCCATAATGTGCCGTTTCCACGCTCAAGACGACCACATCACAAGATACGGTCAGTGAGGCAGGTAACCCACTACTCTGTTAGTCCGGATTTTAATGCACCAAATTATCCTGGTTTTTCTCCCAAAGTTTCGCTACACCAAAGAATTTTATTACTCTTCTTGTAATAAACTCATCACTATCTTCTTGTAATAAACTCATCACTACCATCTTGTAATAAACTCATCACTACCATCTTGTAATAAACTCATCACTACCTTCTTGTAATAAACTCATCACTACCTTCTTGTAATAAACTCATCACTATCTTCTTGTAATAAACTCATCACTATCTTCTTCTAATAAACTCATCACTACCATCTTGTAATAAACTCATCACTACCTTCTTGTAATAAACTCATCACTACCATCTTGTAATAAACTCATCACTACCATCTTGTAATAAACTCATCACTACCTTCTTGTAATAAACTCATCACTACCATCTTGTAATAAACTCATCACTACCTTCTTGTAATAAACTCATCACTACCATCTTGTAATAAACTCATCACTATCTTCTTGTAATAAACTCATCACTACCATCTTGTAATAAACTCATCACTACCTTCTTGTAATAAACTCATCACTACCATCTTGTAATAAACTCATCACTACCATCTTGTAATAAACTCATCACTACCTTCTTGTAATAAACTCATCACTACCATCTTGTAATAAACTCATCACTACCATCTTGTAATAAACTCATCACTACCTTCTTGTAATAAACTCATCACTACCATCTTGTAATAAACTCATCACTACCTTCTTGTAATAAACTCATCACTACCATCTTGTAATAAACTCATCACTACCTTCTTGTAATAAACTCATCACTACCTTCTTGTAATAAACTCATCACTATCTTCTTGTAATAAACTCATCACTACCATCTTGTAATAAACTCATCACTACCGTCTTGTAATAAACTCATCACTACCTTCTTGTAATAAACTCATCACTACCATCTTGTAATAAACTCATCACTACCTTCTTGTAATAAACTCATCACTACCATCTTGTAATAAACTCATCACTACCTTCTTGTAATAAACTCATCACTACCTTCTTGTAATAAACTCATCACTACCATCTTGTAATAAACTCATCACTATCTTCTTGTAATAAACTCATCACTATCTTGTAATAAACTCATCACTACCTTCTTGTAATAAACTCATCACTATCTTCTTGTAATAAACTCATCACTACCTTCTTGTAATAAACTCATCACTATCTTCTTGTAATAAACTCATCACTACCATCTTGTAATAAACTCATCACTACCTTCTTGGACTAAACCTATCAACGTATTGTCTTAGATATGTTAGTTATAAGCAATATTATTTTACGCAGGATTTTAACTTAGATTAGGGTGACTTTCAAGAGGGTAAGGGCTACAATGACACTGGTACAGGCTTCTTGATCCAAGGAGTTGGAGCTGACCTCTCCATTCTCGAATCAAACCTGATTATCACCCTTTCTCAAAGTACTATATAATATCTACCTTATAACTTCAGCTCTTCCCTATAATAATAATAATAATAATAATAATAATAATAATAATAATAATAATAATAATAATAATAATAAATAATAATAATAATAATAATCATAGGTTGCTTACCATCAGTCATCTATATGGACCATTGATAATAAGGAATGTTGGAAGCTATATCCATAGTCCACTAAACGGGGTCAAATTCCTGTATGACCAGCTAGAGTAGTTCATATTTATCTTATGCTTTCTGAAAAATTTTACTTAGAATTTGGGGACAGTTACTAATCCTTGTGGGACCCCACTTGACACATCTCCCTCAATTTACACTTTTATATTTATTTCGTTTTATTTCATTTCAACCCGAAAATCTCTCATCCGCTGAAATATTTGTCTGTGATTTCTCTTGTATCAACAGTGTCAGAATTAATGTTTTCTGTTGAGAGACGCACACTGCTGTGGCAGCCAAGACTCTGGTGTGCAACACAGTATAAGCCTCGTATGTAACCCTCACAGAAGACTCTGGTGTGCAACACAGTATAAGCCTCATATGTAACCCTCACACAAGACTCTGGTGTGCAACACAGTATATAACCCTCGTATGTAACCCTCACAGAAGACTCTGGTGTGCAACACAGTATAAGCCTCGTATGTAACCCTCACACAAGACTCTGGTGTGCAACACAGTATATAACCCTCGTATGTAACCCTCACACAAGACTCTGGTGTGCAACACAGTATATAACCCTCGTATGTAACCCTCACACAAGACTCTGGTGTGCAACACAGTATAAGCCTCGTATGTAACCCTCACACAAGACTCTGGTGTGCAACACAGTATATAACCTCGTATGTAACCCTCACACAAGACTCTGGTGTGCAACACAGTATATAACCCTCGTATGTAACCCTCACAGAAGACTCTGGTGTGCAACACAGTATAAGCCTCGTATGTAACCCTCACACAAGACTCTGGTGTGCAACACAGTATATAACCCTCGTATGTAACCCTCACACAAGACTCTGGTGTGCAACACAGTATATAACCCTCGTATGTAACCCTCACACAAGACTCTGGTGTGCAACACAGTATATAACCCTCGTATGTAACCCTCACACAAGACTCTGGTGTGCAACACAGTATATAACCCTCGTATGTAACCCTCACACAAGACTCTGGTGTGCAACACAGTATAAGCCTCGTATGTAACCCTCACACAAGACTCTGGTGTGCAACACAGTATAAGCCTCGTATGTAACCCTCACACAAGACTCTGGTGTGCAACACAGTATATAACCCTCGTATGTAACCCTCACACAAGACTCTGGTGTGCAACACAGTATAAGCCTCGTATGTAACCCTCACAGAAGACTCTGGTGTGCAACACAGTATAAGCCTCGTACGTAACCCTCACAGAAGACTCTGGTGTGCAACACAGTATAAGCCTCGTACGTAACCCTCACACAAGACTCTGGTGTGCAACACAGTATAAGCCTCGTACGTAACCCTCACAGAAGACTCTGGTGTGCAACACAGTATAAGCCTCGTATGTAACCCTCACAGAAGACTCTGGTGTGCAACACAGTATAAGCCTCGTATGTAACCCTCACACAAGACTCTGGTGTCAACACAGTATAAGCCTGTATGTAACCTCACACAAGACTCTGATGTGCAACACAGTATAAGCCTGTAATGTAACCCTCACATAAGACTCTGGGGTGAACACAGTATAAGCTCTTGTAGTAACCTCACACAAGACTGAATCTTCATTCTATTACACTTTACATGTTACATGAACTGGTGATTCAAACACAGTACCTGGGTGTGTTTACATCGTGAAGTACATGAAGAGGTGTGAGTGTGTTATATCTAGTCTTTGTTGAGGTAGATGACAGAACAGAGGTGTTAGAGTGTGTTATATCTAGTCTTTGTTGAGGTAGGTGACAGAGCAGAGGTGTGAGAGTGTGTTATATCTAGTCTTTGCTGAGGTAGATGACAGAACAGAGGTGTGAGAGTGTGTTATATCTAGTCTTTGTTGAGGTAGGTGACAGAGCAGAGGTGTGAGTGTGTTATATCTAGTCTTTGTTGAGGTAGATGACAGAACAGAGGTGTGAGAGTGTGTTATATCTAGTCTTTGTTGAGGTAGGTGACAGAACAGAGGTGTGAGAGTGTGTTATATTTAGTCTTTGTTGAGGTAGGTGACAGAACAGAGGTGTGAGAGTGTGTTATATCTAGTCTTTGTTGAGGTAGGTGACAGAACAGAGGTGTGAGAGTGTGTTATATCTAGTCTTTGTTGAGGTAGGTGACAGAGCAGAGGTGTGAGTGTGTTATATCTAGTCTTTGTTGAGGTAGATGACAGAACAGAGGTGTTAGAGTGTGTTATATCTAGTCTTTGTTGAGGTAGGTGACAGAGAAGAGGTGTGAGAGTGTGTTATATCTAGTCTTTGCTGAGGTAGATGACAGAACAGAGGTGTGAGAGTGTGTTATATCTAGTCTTTGTTGAGGTAGGTGACAGAGCAGAGGTGTGAGTGTGTTATATCTAGTCTTTGTTGAGGTAGATGACAGAACAGAGGTGTGAGAGTGTGTTATATCTAGTCTTTGTTGAGGTAGGTGACAGAGCAGAGGTGTGAGTGTGTTATATCTAGTCTTTGTTGAGGTAGGTGACAGAACAGAGGTGTGAGAGTGTGTTATAGCTAGTCTTTGTTGAGGCAGGTGACAGAACAGAGGTGTGAATTATTTGTGTATTGTTCCAGCCACGGTATTGTGACTTTCTCTTAGAATAAAACATATTTTATCATTATAGGCAAACTATCCTGAATTATATGTTAATCTTTCCTGATCTTTGTCTCACAGACCTGAAATTTTTTGAAATAGCTGTTTTTTCATATCTGTTTTAATTTGATTAATGTAAAAATATTGTCTCATAATGAGGATGAGGCCTGGTCACAGACCGGGCCGCAGGGGCGTTGACTCCTGGAACTCTCTCCAGTTAAACTCCAGGTAATGTAACTTCTCTTGATGCGCCTATAAATCTCTCTTCTTCCCAAAGAGATGTTTTGGTCTTTTGTTTATCCATTTTGGGTCATTTTATTTGCTAATTCTCTTTGGGCAACATATACTCTTTGCACAGCTTGTGCAAAATTTTGGAAAATATCGTATTAGCATTCTTGTTCATACTTTTTGTCAGGCCTTCATAGAATAAATGCCTAGTCAGGTTACTCCCACAGCTTGAGCTAGGCCTTACCTACGTCCATTGTACCTCACCTAGCATGAGCTAGGCCTTACCTACGTCCATTGTACCTCACCTAGCATGAACTATGTGTTCACTACGTCCATTGTACCTCACCTAGCATGAACTACGTGTTCACTACGTCCATTGTACGTCACCTAGCATGAACTACGTGTTCACTACGTCCATTGTACCTCACCTAGCATGAACTACGTGTTCACTACGTTCATTGTACCTCACCTAGCATGAACTACGTGTTACCTACGTCCATTGTACCTCACCTAGCATGAGCTAGGCCTTACTCACGTCCATTGTACCTCACCTAGCATGAACTACGTGTTCACTACGTTCATTGTACCTTACCTAGCATGAACTACGTGTTCACTACGTCCATTGTACCTCACCTAGCATGAACTACGTGTTCCCTTCGTCCATTGTACCTCACCTAGCATGAACTACGTGTTCCCTACGTCCATTGTACCTCACCTAGCATGAATTACGTGTTCCCTACGTCCATTGTACCTCACCTAGCATGAACTACGTGTTCACTACGTCCATTGTACCTCACCTAGCATGAACTACGTGTTCACTACGTCCATTGTACCTCACCTAGCATGAACTATGTGTTCACTACATCCATTGTACGTCACCTAGCATGAACTACGTGTTCACTACGTCCATTGTACCTCACCTAGCATGAACTACGTGTTCAATACGTCCATTGTACCTCTCCTAGCATGAACTACGTGTTCCTCGTCCATTGTACCTCCCCTAGCATGAACTACGTGTTCCTACGTCCATTATACCTCACCTAGCATGAACTACGTGTTCACTACGTCCATTGTACCTCACCTAGCATGAACTACGTGTTCACTACGTCCATTGTACGTCACCTAGCATGAACTACGTGTTCACTACGTCCATTGTACCTCACCTAGCATGAACTACGTGTTCACTACGTCCATTGTACCTCTCCTAGCATGAACTACGTGTTCACTACGTCCATTGTACCTCACCTAGCATGAACTACGTGTTCCCTACGTCCATTGTACCTCACCTAGCATGAACTACGTGTTCAATACGTCCATTGTACCTCTCCTAGCATGAACTACGTGTTCCCTACGTCCATTGTACCTCTCCTAGCATGAACTACGTGTTCACTACGTCCATTATACCTCACCTAGCATGAACTACGTGTTCACTACGTCCATTGTACCTCACCTAGCATGAACTATGTGTTCACTACATCCATTGTACGTCACCTAGCATGAACTACGTGTTCACTACGTCCATTGTACCTCTCCTAGCATGAACTACGTGTTCACTACGTCCATTGTACCTCACCTAGCATGAACTACGTGTTCACTACGTCCATTGTACCTCACCTAGCATGAACTACGTGTTCACTACGTCCATTGTACCTCTCCTAGCATGAACTACGTGTTCACTACGTCCATTGTACCTCACCTAGCATGAACTACGTGTTCACTACGTCCATTGTACCTCACCTAGCATGAACTATGTGTTCACTACGTCCATTGTACCTCACCTAGCATGAACTACGTGTTCACTACGTTCATTGTACCTCACCTAGCACTAACTATGTATTCATTATGTTCACTGTAGTCACCAGAGCAAACATCTGGGACCTGAAGTTCATTATGCTAATAATATTTTTTTCTAGTAAATGCTAAAAGTAATAGATTTTTAGACTGTGTTAATCCCTTCCGTGATTTATGAAATATTTAATAATGTCTCCTTGTTTACGCGAACCACATTAAAAAAATCAAAGTTATTCCCGCTAGTTGACTCACAAACTGCAGTCCAGGAGGAAGGACTCCTCCATGAGCACCTGGTGTAGCACTCAGGCTGCTCAGCACCACAGATGTGAGCACCTGGTGTAGCACTCAGGATGCTCAGCACCACAGATGTGAGCACCTGGTGTAGTCACTCAGGTGCTCACACACAGATGTGAGCACCTGGTGTAGCACTCAGGATGCTCAGCACCACAGATGTGAGCACCTGGTGTAGCACTCAGGATGCTCAGCACCACAGATGTGAGCACCTGGTGTAGCACTCAGGATGCTCAGCACCACAGATGTGAGCACCTGGTGTAGCACTCAGGCTGCTCAGCACCACAGATGTGAGCACCTGGTGTAGCACTCAGGTGCTCAGCACCACAGATGTGAGCACCTGGTGTAGCACTCAGGATGCTCAGCACCACAGATGTGAGCACCTGGTGTAGCACTCAGGATGCTCAGCACCACAGATGTGAGCACCTGGTGTAGCACTCAGGTGCTCAGCACCACAGATGTGAGCACCTGGTGTAGCACTCAGGATGCTCAACACCACAGATGTGAGCACCTGGTGTAGCACTCAGGATGCTCAGCACCACAGATGTGAGCACCTGGTGTAGCACTCAGGCTGCTCAGCACCACAGATGTGAGCACCTGGTGTAGCACTCAGGATGCTCAGCACCACAGATGTGAGCACCTGGTGTAGCACTCAGGATGCTCAGCACCACAGATGTGAGCACCTGGTGTAGCACTCAGGATGCTCAGCACCACAGATGTGAGCACCTGGTGTAGCACTCAGGATGCTCAGCACCACAGATGTGAGCACCTGGTGTAGCACTCAGGCTGCTCAGCACCACAGATGTGAGCACCTGGTGTAGCACTCAGGCTGCTCAGCACCACAGATGTGAGCACCTGGTGTAGCACTCAGGCTGCTCAGCACCACAGATGTGAGCACCTGGTGTAGCACTCAGGATGCTCAGCACCACAGATGTGAGCACCTGGTGTAGCACTCAGGCTGCTCAGCACCACAGATGTGAGCACCTGGTGTAGCACTCAGGATGCTCACACCACAGATGTGAGCACCTGGTGTAGCACTCAGGCTGCTCAGCACCACAGATGTGAGCACCTGGTGTAGCACTCAGGATGCTCAAGCACCACAGATGTGAGCACCTGGTGTAGCACTCAGGATGCTCAGCACCACAGATGTGAGCACCTGGTGTAGCACTCAGGATGCTCAACACCACAGATGTGAGCACCTGGTGTAGCACTCAGGATGCTCAGCACCACAGATGTGAGCACCTGGTGTAGCACTCAGGATGCTCAGCACCACAGATGTGAGCACCTGGTGTAGCACTCAGGCTGCTCAGCACCACAGATGTGAGCACCTGGTGAGCACTCAGGATGCTCAGCACCACAGATGTGAGCACCTGGTGTAGCACTCAGGATGCTCAGCACCACAGATGTGAGCACCTGGTGTAGCACTCAGGCTGCTCAGCACCACAGATGTGAGCCCCTTGTGTAGCACTCAGGATGCTCAGCACCACAGATGTGAGCACCTGGTGTAGCACTCAGGATGCTCAGCACCACAGATGTGAGCACCTGGTGTAGCACTCAGGATGCTCAGCACCACAGATGTGAGCACCTGGTGTAGCACTCAGGATGCTCAGCACCACAGATGTGAGCACCTGGTGTAGCACTCAGGCTGCTCAGCACCACAGATGTGAGCACCTGGTGTAGCACTCAGCCTGCTCAGCACCACAGATGTGAGCACCTGGTGTAGCACTCAGGCTGCTCAGCACCACAGATGTGAGCACCTGGTGTAGCACTCAGCCTGCTCAGCACCACAGATGTGAGCACCTGGTGTAGCACTCAGGATGCTCAGCACCACAGATGTGAGCACCTGGTGTAGCACTCAGGCTGCTCAGCACCACAGATGTGAGCACCTGGTGTTCACTCAGGATGCTCAGCACCACAGATGTGAGCACTTCACCAACCTGTAATTAAGCCATTCTCCACACTGTCGTTTACATAACCTCTTGGAAGAGGATGAGAGAGCACCTCGCACCATCCCTTCTTACCTCCCTCCCTCCTATCTCTCTCTTTCTCTCCGTATATTATATCACACATCGCGTACTGTATATGCCATCATTATATAAACAATGTATCTCTTAAATCTTTTGTACCATATTATGTAATAAAATATACCTTTTGGTAAAAAAAAAAGATGGGGTGGTAGGAGAAGTGGAATATTCAAATGGTTTCAGGAAGAAATCCAAATATTCTTCCTTGAAGCCTTTTTATCCACTTCTCCGAGGCTATGGGTCCCACAATTTGAACCAGAGGTGGACCCCATCTTATATTCATATATATATAAATATATATATATATATATATATATATATATATATATATATATATATATATATATATATATATATATATATATATGTCGTGCCGATTAGGTAAAACTTGCGATTTTGGCTTAAATAGCAACGCTCACCTTGCCATATAAGAAAAGTGAAAATTTGTGTATGCAATAATTTCGCCAAAATCATTCTGAACATATCGAAAAAAATATATTTCATTGTGTTTGTTTATTATTAAATTAATGTTAACGTATCTAACATATATATAGTTATGTTAGGCTAAATTAAATTGCGCTTGTTGTAATAAGGTTAGATAGGTTTTCAAAGTTTCTCTTGTTACAAAATTATAAATTCTTACATTAACATAAATGAAAAAAATATATCTTTAAACGTATAAGAGAAAATTTTAGAAAGGACTTAATTTTAGATGAGTACTTTTTGTAATTGACCAGTTTTACCTAATCGACACGACATATGTATATATATATATGTCTTGCCGATTAGGTAAAACTGGTCAATTAGCAAGAACTCATTTAAAATTAAGTCCTTTCTAAAATTCTCTTTTATACGTTTAAAGATATATTTTTTTCAATTATGTTGATGTAAAAAAAATTTATTTTGAACCAAAAGAAACTTAGAAAACTTACCTAACCTTGTTATAACAAGCGCAACCCAACTAGATATATTTTAGATACTTTTACAATAATTTAATAATAAACAAACACAATGAAATATATTTTTTTCGTTAGGTTCAGAATGATTTTTGCGAAATTATTGCATACACAAATTTTCACTTGTCTAATATGGCAAGATGAGCGTTGCTATTTAAGCCAAAATCCAAGTTTTACTCATATATATATATATATATATATATATATATATATATATATATATATATATATATATATATATATATATATATATATATATATATATATATATATATATATATTAATATATATATATATATATATATATATATATATATATATATATATATATATATATATATATATATATATATATATATATATATATATATATATATATATATATATATATATATATATATATATATATATATATATATATATATATATATATATATATATATATATATATATATATATATATATATATATATTATATATATATATATATATATATATATATATATATATATATATATATATATATATATATATATATATATATATATATATATATATATATATATATATGTCGTGCCGATTAGGTAAAAATTGCGATTTTGGCTTAAATAGCAACGCTCTTCTTGCCATATAAGGCAAGTGAAAATTTGTGTATGCAATAATTTCGCAAAAATCATTCTGAACATAAAGAAAAAAATATATTTCATTGTGTTTGTTTATTATTAAATTATTGTTAACGTATCTAAAATATATTTAGTTGGGTTAGGCTAAATTAAATGCGCTTGTTGTAATAAGGTTAGGTAGGTTTTCAAAGTTTCTCTTGGTAAAAATTATAATTTTTACATTAACATAAATGAAAAAAAAATATCTTTAAACGTATAAGAGAATAATTTAGAAAGGACTTAATTTTACATGAGTTCTTGCTAATTGACTAGTTTTACCTAATCGAGCAATTATTATATATATATATATATATATATATATATATATATATATATATATATATATATATATATATATATGTCGTGCCGAATAGGTAAAACTTGCGATTTTGGCTTAAATAGCAATTCTCACCTTGCCATATAAGACAAGTGAAAATTTGTGTATGCAATAATTTCGCCAAAATCATTCTGAACCTAACAAAAAAAAAATATTTCATTGTGTTTGTTTATTATTAAATTAATGTTAACGTATCTAAAATGTATTTAGTTGGGTTAGGCTAAATTAAATTGCGCTTGTTGTAATAAGGTTAGGTAGGTTTTCAAAGTTTCTCTTGGTACAAAATTATAAATTTTTACATTAACATAATTGAAAAAATATATCTTTAAACGTATAAGAGAAAATTTTAGAAAGGACTTAATTTTAGATGAGTTCTTGCTAATTGACCAGTTTTACTTAATCGGCACGACATATATATATATATATATATATATATATATATATATATATATATATATATATATATATATATATATATATATATATATATATATAGTCGTGCCGATTAGGTAAAACTTGCGATTTTGGCTTAAATAGCAACGTCTTTCTTGCCATATAAGGCAAGTGAAAATTTGTGTATGCAATATTTCGCAAAAATCATTCTGAACCTAAAGAAAAATATATTTCATTGTGTTTGTTTATTATTAAATTATTGTTAATGTATCTAAAATATATTTAGTTGGTTAGGCTTAAAAGCGTTGTTGTAATAGTTAGGTAGGTTTTCAAAGTTTCTCTTGGTACAAAATTATAAATTTTACATTAACAGGTAAAACTGGCCAATTAGCAAGAACTCATCTAAAAATAAGTCCTTTATAAAAATTTCTCTTATACGTTTAAAGATATATTTTTTTCTTTATGGTAATGTAAGAATTTATAATTTTGTACCAAGAGGAACTTTGAAACCTACCTAACCTTATTACAACAAGCGCAATTTAATTTAGCCTAACCCAACTAAATATATTTTAGATACGTTAACATTAATTTAATAATAAACAAACACAATGAAATATATTTTTCGTTATGTTCAGAATGATTTTCGAAATTATTGCATACACAAATTTCACTTGTCTTATATGGGAAGGTGAGCGTTGCTATTTAAGCAAATCGAAGTTTTACCTAATCGGCACGGCTATATATATATATATATATATATATATATATATATATAATGTCGTGCCGAATAGGTAAAACTTGTTTAAATAGTATTGTTCTTCTTGCCGATTAAGGCAAGCAAAATTTGTACAAGAAAGGTATACATGGAAAACCTGGGTAGATACAGCCACTCCGGAGAGAGAGGTTTTTAGTGCCAGGAAGGAAAAAGCTGGCAGGAAATGACAGAAATCGTACACCAACTGCAATCATTTCTAAAGTGGAATCACAGTCAATGGCCTCCACTCCAGAACAACAGATATTATTGCCAGGAAAAAAGACTTCCCCCCTCCATACCACCAATACGACCAATCCAACGACATTCATCTTTGCAAATATACAGAGTCTAAAGCCAGCGACGAACAACAAAATACCTTACATCCGTAGACTGCTTACATAATCAAATGCAATGTTTGCGGCTTTCACAGAGACCCACATAAAGGATCACTTGGACAATGAAATATGGATCCTGGGCTACAACCTATACAGATGTGACAGAGTGAACAGGCAAAAAAGGAAGGGGGGATGGTTGGCCTGTATATCACAGTCACTTATATGTTCAGAACTACTAAATGCCTCAAATAATGTAGTTGAAGTTTTAGCAATAAAGGTCGAGAATCAAAACCTGGTCATCGTGGTTGTATACAAGCCTCCGGATGCAACGTCCCAACAATTCCAGGAACAGCTTCGAAAATTGACCACTGTCTGGAAAATCTTCCAGCTCCTGCCCCAACATCTTGCTACTGGGGATTTCAACCTAAGGCACCTAAATGGAGGAACATTGCAAACAATGTGGTAGCAGAGATAACACCAGGAGGCAGCTCAGATGAAAACTCGCACACACAAGAACTTTTAAATCTCTGCACCAAGTTCACCTTAAACCAGCAAATAGTAGAACCCACAAGATGAGAGAATACACTGGACCTCATCTTCACCAACAATGATGATCTGATAAGAAATGTCATCATATCAAAAACAATATACTCAGATCACAACATAATAGAGGTCCAGAGATGTATGCGGGGAGCTCCAGATCGACAAAATGTGATCAGCCGTGAGGAGCTTTCTCAAATTCAACTTCATAACAAAAACATAAGGTGGGACCAAGTCCTAAATGATATAAACTGGGAAGATAACCTAAGCATCACGGATCCCAACCTATGTCTAGAACAAATTAACTCTGTGGCACTTGAGGTTTGCTCAAGACAAATTCCCTTAAGGAAAGGAGGAGAAGATGTAAACTAGAAAGAGAGGTGCTCCTATACAGGAAAAGGCAAAGAATAAAGAGCGGCTACAAGAGGCCAATATATCTGAAATACGTAGGAGACACTGGTCAGAGAAATAGCAAACATCGAATTAAAGGAATCTACAGGAATCAAGAAACGCGGGAAGAACTAAAAGCCATGAATGAAATTGAAAGAAACCCAAAGTATTTCTTTTCTTATGCCAAATCAAAGTCGAGAACAACAACCAGTATTGGGCCCCTACTTAAACGGGATAGGTCCTACACAGATGACAGCAAGGAAATGAGTGAGTTACTAAAGTCCCAGTATGACTCAGTTTTAGCGAGCCGCTAACCAGGCCCTGACTCATGGAACTCAGTGTTCATCAAGAAATGCAAGAAGCCCCTATCACGTGCTTTTAACATCCTATGGAGAGGGAGCATGGACACTGGGGTCGTCCCCCAGTTACTAAAAA
>WNWK01008184.1:0-86852 GCA_009830355.1 Cherax destructor
TAAGTACACTCATCTCAATATTTTCCCGTTTTACTAATTCATCAAAAAAGTAATCACTAAAACACACTTTCAAAAACACAATCACCATTGAACACCGCCAAAACACCTCTGAATACTCCCAAATCATCGTTTGAACACCATCACACCCACATATATTCCCCGTTTTCAGGTAACAGGCTAAACCAATAACTTTCAAGACATTTTCCCACATCCCTCAACATCTCATTCATCATTTGAATACCCTCAAAAACACTATCAAACACCACAAATAACATTTAACCTAACCTAACTTTAACTTCAAATCACTCTAAAACATAACACATTACCAAAACTAACACAGTCACCACCAACCAACTAAGACATATCATAATCACATTTTTTATAAACATCCCCTCAAATCATTATAACCAACTTTATAAGATCATTAATCTCAATCCACTAAGATCACTCATTTCAATTTTTTTCCCGTTTTACTAATTCATCCAAAAAAAAGTAAAATCCATATCCAAAGAACATTTTTCATATACATTCCCTCGTATCACCAACCGAGAACACTATTACTGATTTTTCCTCGTTTTACTAATTCATCCAAAAAAGATCATTAGGACAAAGATCGCTAAAACTATGAATACTTTTTTACTAATGGAACACTTCCAAACAACATTAGAACATTTCCAAATTACATTAGAAAATTCCCAGGTTACTTTGAACACATCCAATACAATATTAGAACACTCCCAGATTACTTTGAGCACATCCAAAACAATATTAGAACGCCCTCAGATTACTTCCAAACAATATTAGATCTCCATCAAAAACACTCTTATACCTCATTTGAACACCACCAAATCACTCTTGTGCATCATATGAACACCTTCAAAACACTATCAAACACCTCAAATAACATTTAACCTAACCTAACTTTAACTTCAAAACACTCTAAAACATGACACACCACCAACCAACTAAGACATATCATATTCCCATTTTTACAAAAATCTCCTCAAATCACTCAAAATCACCATTGAATACTTCCAAGACATCATCAAACTTTCCCTCAAAACATTCCCTCAAAACACTCCAACCAAGATCACTACTTACCTCCAACTCGGATAAAACATGAACACAAAAATACATGAACATAATCCTATCGCAAAAACACAAAACACACTTTCAAAAAACACAACGCCTTGACCACCAAAACACTCTTATACATCATTTGATTACTCCCAAAACACCATTTGAATACTCCCGAAACAATATATAACATTTAACCTAACCTAACCTAACAACATCTAACCTTCAAAACACTATCAAACACCACAAATAACATTTAACCTAACCTAACCTAACAACATCTAACCTAACCAAAAAATAGCATCTAATCTAACAACTTAACCTTCAAAAACACTATCAAACACCACAAATAACATTTATCCTAACCTAACTTATCCTTCAAATCACTCATTCACCATTTGAACACCTTCAACTAACACAGACATACACCCTCCAACTAAGTCATGGAACATTATCAAAAAACTAAGACACCTTCAACTAACACCTGAGACATCAACAAAACCTATACAAGACATATTCACCAATCTTATGCCTGACATGAGCCATATCCAACATCTAAGACAAATAAAAATCTAACTCATATACACAATATAATATATAACTGCAAAATACCATGTCACGATCACCACCAACTATAACATATCATGTACCAAAAATCTAAGAAACACCAAAACTAAGACATACACTTCCAACTATATCATGACATGAACACACAACCAACTTATACACGACCTAATCACAACAAAACTTAAGACATGAAACATATACACAAAATAAGGCATAAACACAAATATTCTAAGATCCACCAACTAAGACATAATATGAACCCACAAACAAATTTAAACCATCAGTCAGGTCAAAAATCTAAGACACAGACACCACCAACTAAGATATATACACAAAATAAGACATAGGCACAAAAACACCATAATCACATGATAACCATAAAATCTAAGACATATTAAAAAATCTAAGAGATGCACACAAAAATAAGATAGACACCACCAACTAATATGCGACATAAACACAAAATTTTAAAACATGTAACATTAAAAATCTATGACATAATAAAATATTCTATGATATATAAACAAAATAAGACATGATCACTATAACATGCACCCCAAACTTATACACGTCATGATCACAAACAAATTTAAGACATGAGTCATACATAGTACACTATCTACCAAAAATAGAAAACTATCACTTGATCACATAAAAATTGACTTACAATCACTTAAGTCATATGAAAACATAAACATAAGTCATATGATGACAAAATTTTACACAAATTTCATGAGTATTACACCAAGATCACTAGCTCATGTACACTTATAACATGAGAGCCACAATCTATAAACACTACTCATTCACCATCCTAACCACTAAATCTGCGCACGAACACTTAAGACATACAACAACTAAAAATATTAACACAACTTTGCCCACCAAAGATAAGTTATAACCTCCATAACACAAAACTGATTTACACTTTTCTCAAACTGAATATTCATACCACATTTTTCATTTATCATCTATGTACATATCACATTTTTCATCCACATCTTCCCTAAACCATCCTTCCTGGAATATTATAAAAACTAAGACACCTTCAACTATCACCTGAGTCATTTTCAAAACTAACACAGACATACACCCTCCAACTAAGTCATGCTCAAAAACCACTAAAATCGCTAAAACTATGAATCCTTTTACTATTGGAACACTTCCAAACAATATTGGAACATTTCCAAATTACATTAGAACACTCCCAAATTACTTTGAGCACATCCAAACAAATATTAGAAAACTCCCAAATAACATTTGACATCTCTAACTCACCCGCCAAATTACATTCTCAATCACATTTACACACATTTCATTAACTGAAATTACATCTCACTCATCAAACTACACACTCACCCCAAAACCACTAACCTACAACTAAGCCATGAGACATAAGCAAAAACTAAGACATATTCAAAATCTAAGAAATGAACACAAAATAAGACATATCACGAACACTATAATATACCCAAAAATTTAAGTCATTTACACAAAATACGATAAAAGCACAAAAAATACCACGACACAATTCACCACCAACCAACTATAACATATCATCACACCAAAATATAAGAACCACCAAGCTACAACATATCATCACACCCAAAAATATAGGATCCACCAAACTATAATATATCATTACATCCAAAAATATAAAAACACCAAGACAGATGAACACATACAACTAAGACATGAGACATTACCAAAACTAACACACACCTCCAACTAATCCATATCATGAACGCCAAATCTAAGACATACACCTACAACTAAGGCGTGAGACATAACCAAAATTCTAAAACATATTCACAAAAATACCAGGGCACGATCACCATCAACTATAACATATCATGTACCCAAAAAAAAAAATCTAAGAATCACCAAAACTAAGACATACACTTCCAACTATGACATGACATGTACACACAACCAACTTATACATGACCTAATCACAACATATACACAAAATAAGACATAAGCACAAATATTCTAAGATCCACCAACTAAGACATAATATGAACCCACAAACAAATTTAAACCATCAGTCAGGTCAAAAATCTAAGACACAGACACCACCAACTAAGACATATACACAAAATAGGACATAGGCACAAAAACACCATAATCACAACTTATTTAAGACATAAGACATGATATCCATAAAATCTAAGGCAAATAAAAAAAAAATCTAAGAGATCTACACAAAAATAAGATAGACACCACCAACTAATATGCGACATAATCACAAAAAGACATGTAACGTATTAAAAAAATCTATGTCATAATAAAATATTCTATTATATAAACAAAATAAGACATATGCACAAAAATACCATAACATGATCACTATAACATGCACCTCAAACTTATACATGTCATGATCACAACAACAAATTTAAGACATGAATCATACATAGTACACTATCTAACAAAAATAGAAAACTAACACTTGATCACATAAAAATTGACTTACAATCACTTAAGGCATATGAAAACATAAACATAAGACATATGAAGACAAAATTTCACACAAATTTCATGAATATTACACCAGGATCACTAAGTCATGCACACTTATACCATGTGAACCACAATCTATAAACACTAACCACCCACCATCATATTCGTACCACATTTAGTTTATCATCTATGTACATATCACATTTAATCACCCAAAATCTTTTCCCTAAACCATCCTTCCTATACTCATCCTCATATTATCACCTAGGGATTTTTTTTAATCCGACGATTAAAATGATATGTTATAGTTGATGGTGATCGTGCCCTGGTATTTTTTGTGAATATGTTTTAGAATTTTGGTTATGTCTCACGCCTTAGTTGTAGGTGTATGTCTAGATTGGCGTCATGTTATGGATTAGTTGGAGGTGTGTGTTAGTTTTGGTATGTCTCATGTCTTAGTTGTATGTGTTCATCTGTCTTGGTGTTTTTTATATTTTTTGGATGTAATGATATATTATAGTTTGGTGGATCCTATATTTTTTGGGTGTAATGATATGTTGTAGCTAGTGGTTCTTATATTTTTGGTGTGATGATATGTTATAGTTGGTTGGTGGTGAATTGTGTCGTGGTAATTTTGTGCTTTTATCGTATTTTGTGTAAATGACTTAAATTTTGGGTATATTATAGTGTTCGTGATATGTCTTATTTTGTGTTCATTTCTTAGATTTTGAATATGTCTTAGTTTTGCTTATGTCTCATGGCTTAGTTGTAGGTTAGTGGTTTTGGGGTGAGTGTGTAGTTTGATGAGTGAGATGTAATTTCAGTTAATGAAATGTGTGTAAATGTGATTGAGAATGTAATTTGGCGGTGAGTTAGAGATGTCAAATGTTATTTGGGAGTTTTCTAATATTTGTTTGGATGTGCTCAAAGTAATTTGGGAGTGTTCTAATGTAATTTGGAAATGTTCCAATATTGTTTGGAAGTGTTCCAATAGTAAAAGTATTCATAGTTTTAGCGATTTTAGTGGTTTTTGAGCATGACTTAGTTGGAGGTGTATGTCTGTGTTAGTTTTGAAAATGACTCAGGTGATAGTTGAAGGTGTCTTAGTTTTTTATAATATTCCAGGAAGGATGGTTTAGGGAAGATGTGGATGAAAAATGAAAAATGTGGTATGAATATTCAGTTTGAGAAAAGTGTAAATCAGTTTTGTGTTATGGAGGTTATAACTTATCTTTGGTGGGCAAAGTTGTGTTAATATTTTTTTGTTGTTGTATGTCTTAAGTGTTCGTGCGCAGATTTAGTGGTTAGGATGGTGAATGAGTAGTGTTTATAGATTGTGGCTCTCATGTTATAAGTGTACATGAGCTAGTGATCTTGGTGTAATACTCATGAAATTTGTGTAAAATTTTGTCATCATATGACTTATGTTTATGTTTTCATATGACTTAAGTGATTGTAAGTCAATTTTTATGTGATCAAGTGATAGTTTTCTATTTTTGGTAGATAGTGTACTATGTATGACTCATGTCTTAAATTTGTTTGTGATCATGACGTGTATAAGTTTGGGGTGCATGTTATAGTGATCATGTCTTATTTTGTTTATATATCATAGAATATTTTATTATGTCATAGATTTTTAATGTTACATGTTTTAAAATTTTGTGTTTATGTCGCATATTAGTTGGTGGTGTCTATCTTATTTTTGTGTGCATCTCTTAGATTTTTAATATGTCTTAGATTTTATGGTTATCATGTGATTATGGTGTTTTTGTGCCTATGTCTTATTTTGTGTATATATCTTAGTTGGTGGTGTCTGTGTCTTAGATTTTTTGACCTGACTGATGGTTTAAATTTGTTTGTGGGTTCATATTATGTCTTAGATTGGTGGATCTTAGAATATTTGTGTTTATGCCTTATTTTGTGTATATGTTTCATGTCTTAAGTTTTGTTGTGATTAGGTCGTGTATAAGTTGGTTGTGTGTTCATGTCATGATATAGTTGGAAGTGTATGTCTTAGTTTTGGTGTTTCTTAGATTTTTTTGGGTACATGATATGTTATAGTTGGTGGTGATCGTGACATGGTATTTTGCAGTTATATATTATATTGTGTATATGAGTTAGATTTTTTATTTGTCTTAGATGTTGGATATGGCTCATGTCAGGTATAAGATTGGTGAATATGTCTTGTATAGGTTTTGTTGATGTCTCAGGTGTTAGTTGAAGGTGTCTTAGTTTTTTGATAATGTTCCATGACTTAGTTGGAGGGTGTATGTCTGTGTTAGTTGAAGGTGTTCAAATGGTGAATGAGTGATTTGAAGGATAAGTTAGGTTAGGATAAATGTTATTTGTGGTGTTTGGTAGTGTTTTGAAGGTTAAGTTGTTAGATTAGATGCTATTTTTTTGGTTAGGTTAGATGTTGTTAGGTTAGGTTAGGTTAAATGTTATTTGTGGTGTTTGATAGTGTTTTTGAAGGTTAAGTTGTTAGATTAGATGCTATTTTTTTGGTTAGGTTAGATGTTGTTAGGTTAGGTTAGGTTAAATGTTATATATTGTTTCGGGAGTATTCAAATGGTGTTTTGGGAGTAATCAAATGATGTATAAGAGTGTTTTGGTGGTCAAGGCGTTGTGTTTTTTTGAAAGTGTGTTTTGTGTTTTTATGATAGGATTATGTTCATGTATTTTTGTGTTCATGTTTTATCCGAGTTGGAGGTAAGTAGTGATCTTGGTTGGAGTGTTTTGAGGGAATGTTTTGAGAAAGTTTGATGATGTCTGGAAGTATTCAATGGTGATTTTGAGTGATTTGAGGAGATTTTTGTAAAATGGGAATATGATATGTCTTAGTTGGTTGGTGGTGTGTCATGTTTTAGAGTGTTTTGAAGTTAAAGTTAGGTTAGGTTAAATGTTATTTGAGGTGTTTGATAGTGTTTTTGAAGGTGTTCATATGATGCACAAGAGTGATTTGGTGGTGTTCAAATGAGGTATAAGAGTGTTTTTGATGGAGATCTAATATTGTTTGGAAGTAATCTGAGGGCGTTCTAATATTGTTTTGGATGTGCTCAAAGTAATCTGGGAGTGTTCTAATATTGTATTGGATGTGTTCAAAGTAACCTGGGAATTTTCTAATGTAATTTGGAAATGTTCTAATGTTGTTTGGAAGTGTTCCATTAGTAAAAAGTATTCATAGTTTTAGCGATCTTTGTCCTAATGATCTTTTTTGGATGAATTAGTAAAACGAGGAAAAATCAGTAATAGTGTTCTCGGTTGGTGATACGAGGGAATGTATATGAAAATGTGCTTTGGATATGGATTTTACTTTTTTTGGATGAATTAGTAAAACGGGAAAAAATTGAAATGAGTGATCTTAGTGGATTGAGATTAATGATCTTATAAAGTTGGTTATAATGATTTGAGGGGATGTTTATAAAAAATGTGATTATGATATGTCTTAGTTGGTTGGTGGTGACTGTGTTAGTTTTGGTAATGTGTTATGTTTTAGAGTGATTTGAAGTTAAAGTTAGGTTAGGTTAAATGTTATTTGTGGTGTTTGATAGTGTTTTTGAGGGTATTCAAATGATGAATGAGATGTTGAGGGATGTGAGAATATGTCTTGAAAGTTATTGATTTAGCCTGTTACCTGAAAACGGGGAATATATGTGGGTGTGATGGTGTTCAAACGATGATTTGGGAGTATTCAGAGGTGTTTTTGGCGGTGTTCAATGGTGATTGTGTTTTTGAAAGTGTGTTTTAGTGATTACTTTTTTTGATGAATTAGTAAAACGGGAAAAATATTGAGATGAGTGTACTTAGATAGTGGTTTTGTCATCTTAAAAAGTTGGTTATAGTGTTTTGAGGGAAAGTTTGATGGTCTTTTGGTGGTGTTCAATAGTGTTTGGGTGCATTCAATGGCGTTTTGGTGGTGTTCAATGGTGTTTTGGGGGAATGTGTAAAATGTGATCTTAGTGAAAGTATTCATAGGTTAAATGATCTTTTTTTTGGATGAATTAGTAAAACTGGAAAAAAAATTGAGATGAGTGATGGGGTAATGGGTGGTGTGTTGTGTGTGTGTCTGTGTGTGTGTGTGTGTATGTGTGTGTGTGTGTGTGTGTGTGTGCGCGCGCGTGTGTGTGTGTGTGTGAGGAGAGAGAGAGAGCAGGTGAGGTCATGGCCTCAGGCGCTGGGGTGGGCCTGTGATGGGTGGGAGATGGTGTGTGTGTGTGTGTGTGTGTGTGTGTGTGTGTGTGTGTGTGTGTGTGTGTGTGTGTGAGGTAGAGAGAGAGAGAGCAGGTGAGATCATGGCCTCAGGCGCTGGGGTGGGCCTGTGATGGGTGGGAGATGGGGTGTGTGTGTGTGTGTGTGTGTGTGTGTGTTAGTTAGTTACCATTTTGTCCTAGGCACATGTCAATTAGACACTAGGCCTGTTGTATATGTGTGTGTGTATGTAAGGAAACACTTCAAATGTTTCTGCCCCACCGGAATTGAACCCGGCCCCTCCGTGCGTGAAGCAAGAGCTTTACCCACTAGGCCACCGGGGTGTGGTGTGTGTGTGTGTGTGTGTGTGGTAGAGAGCAGGTGAGGTCGTGACCTCAGGCGCTGGGGTGGATGAAACGTCTTAAAATTCGTTGAATTGGATCGTTTTCTGATGAAATAGTAAAAAATATTGTGAGTTATAAGTGGAAAATCTTAAAGTGGGTATTAAAACGACTGAAAATTAACGTATTACCTGAAAACATGGAAAATGTATCTTTTTAGACTGTTACCTGAAATCTTAATTCGTGTTATGTTCATTTTAGTCAATGACTTGACTTACCCGTATGGGGACTTTTTATTGATACCTGAAAAAATGTTAATGTAAGACTGGAAAAATGTATCGTTCTATAATAATAAATAAATAAATGATGAAAAAATGTGTATTAGTGTTAACCTACATTTAATAAGAGGGGCACACACTTTTAGCTCGTTTAACTTTAAAAGAAACCCCATAGGGAATCAGCCTGTTGTACTCTCCTCATGTTTAAGCTTGTCCGAGGAAATATTGTGACGTCACGGGTAAACATCACGTGACCTCACACACTTTTAATTCTTTTAACATAATAAGGGAAAGATACTTGATTGAACTTGTTGTACTCTTCTCATGTTTAAGCTTGTCCGAGGAAATATTGTGACGTCACTGACCACCAAGAGGGTGTGGGCGGGACTTTTTGATGAATTAGTAAAAACGAGTCTTTTCATTCTTTTTATTGGAATCGAGAAAATTTCTACCCCATAGGGGGTTACCATATCTCTGACTCTCCATAGAGGTCAAGTAAAAAATATCAGAAGTAATATTGAAAAATGAAAAATTTGAAAAAAATCGAAAAAATCGAGAAGGGGCGATCGCAGCAGAAGGCGCTGCAGAAGGGCTTGGGGCCGAGCGCGGGCAAGGGGCGCGGCGGGGGCGAGGGCGGGTGGGCGAAAAAAAAAAAAAAGAAAAAAAAAGAAAAAAAAGGGGGCGAAAGTGGGGATCGGAAGTGGGGGTGGGTCGACCGGAAGTGGGGTGACCGGAAGTGGGGCGGACCGAAATATCTACTCGAACTTCCGAGCCATACAGAAGAACTCCTACTATATATATATATATATATATATATATATATATATATATATATATATATATATGTCGTGCCGATTATGTAAAACTGGTCAGTTAGCAAGAACTCATTTAAAATTAAATCCTTTCTAAAATTTTCTCTTATACGTTTAAAGATATATTTTTTCCATTTATGTTAATGTAATAATTTATAATGTTTTACCAAGAGAAACTTTGAAAACCTACCTAACCTTATTACAACAAGCGCAATTTAATTTAGCCTAACCCAACGAAATATATTTTAGATACGTTAACATTAATTTAATAATAAACAAAAACAATGAAATATATTTTTTTCGTTATGTTCAGAATGACCACACAGGTCCAGAACTCCCCGCCAATGTGGCTGACCTAACTGACCACACAGGTTCAGAACCCACCGTCATTGAGGCTGACCAAACTGACCGCCCAGGCTCCCACGCTACTCAGAGGGAGACAGTCACTGGGCAACTAGATAGTCTTGATGAACTAGACCTCCAACACCAAGAACCAGTGTCCCCTATTTCAAGCTGCGGCAGTTCTGAGACCCCAGTACACCGGAGGGACACAGACTCGGACATGAGTTCGGGATCAGAGAATGAGTCTGAAGTGTCACCTGATGTTACCATTACCAATAGCAGCGATGAAGCCCTCTATTCTCGCAGGTAAACACCCAGGAGTATACCCTCCCTACCCTCTGAAACACACTGGCAGGCGCAACCAACCCCATCGGGACTGCACCTCCAAACGTACCTCCTCTGCTTGCAGCTATACACCTAAGCACGTAAAATAATGGGGATCACAATTCTGCAAATCAACATTCACCACTTCTTCAACAACCGCTACCTTTTGAAATAGAGTTGTGTAACCACAACCCAGACATTATCATCCTCAACGAAACAGCAGCCAGACCTGACCAACACATAAAACTCCCGGTTACTCAACACTCGAGAAATCCAGAGGGCCTTATAGTGGAGTAGCCATCCTTGTGAAGCGGGGATATGAATTCTAACATCCATGTCGAAGAGGACAACATCCTAGCAATAGAACTGCTGACCTCATATGGCCGACTCGTAGTGGGAACAGGCTACTTTCCCCCAGACAGCCGTACATTGAGTCTATCCTCACATAGATTACTCAGTCGAAACGTCCCTACAGTCCTAGCAGGTGATTTCAATGCCCACCACCCCGCTCTCTTTAACTGTGGCGCCGCCCTCCCGCATTGTGACCATAAAGGGAAACAACTCTTCAACCTAATGGCGGCAAGAAATCTATCTTTCCAGGGCCCATTCTTTAAATCATATGTGGGCCCCCACCCAGGGACTCCTGACATAGTACTCACCAACAGGGACTGCGATCTGTTCCACTGCAAAGTGTCCCCGGGCGGCAACGTCGGCTCTGACCATATCCCTGTCATAATTAAGCTACAATCCACCCCATTCCGCACACCCATCCGCCCTAAACCCAACCTGAAAACACTTGGCTTCGACCCCTTCAGGGATTACCTAGCAAACGACCAGACTATTCTTCTTGACAACCAACCCTCCACTGCAATAGATGTGGCGATCGCATCTCTGCACAATAGAATCACCGAGGCCACTGAAGCATGTTGCCAACCAACCATCTCCAGGGTTTACCAACAGTACAAACCAACTAAAGGAATAAAAGACAGAAGGAACAATTATCAAGCTGAATGTAGAAGGAATCTCCTCTCAGGCCAGCCCACTCGCGATGTACTCCTAAGAATGAGAAGGGAATTAACAACCCTAATCACTCAGCACAAAAGAGACCTATGGAAATACCTTGTGCTGCAAGCTAATCAGTATAAGCGACAACCAGAACGATTCTGGAGCAAGATCCGCAGACTACTGGGGGCTAAGCACTCACCCACTCAACTCCTCACACACTCATTCACTAATGATGTTGGCGAGGAGGTGACCACCTTACTCGATGACCCACAGGATCAAGTTGATTTGATGAGAGAGGTGGGAAGAAAATTCTATCTCACAATGTCAGCAGAAGATTTAACAACAACCATTACGTGTGGGTCAATCAGTGGCGTGACGAGAACCGGGAAGACTTCCAGCCAATATTAACAATTGATACATCTTCTCTTGAACCAGAGCACCCTCTCACAAGGCCAATCATCCTTAAGGAAATGACCCAAGTCATTGGACGAATGAGAAATAAGGCCCCTGGACCCTCAGGGCATAACAGTAAAACAGATAAAATACCTACCCTGCAATTGCAAGATGTCCCTATTAAACATCTTAAATGCTATCCTGGCGTCTGGCTACTTCCCTACATCATTTAAAACAGCTAAGATGATCTTCATCTCTAAACCTAATAAGGACACCCGTAACCCAGAAAATTACAGACCTATCTCTCTACTAGAAGTCGCTGGCAAAGTCTTTGAGAAAATCATTTCCAATAGACTGAACTACTACATTGAATTTAATCACCTTTTCTCAGAAAAACAGTTTGGTTTCAGGTCCCATCGTGGAACGCAGCATGCTATCAACATCATCTATGATGCTGCTGTAAGCCTGAGGAATCAAGGACACCTGGCCCTAATTGCAACGAGGGACGTTCACAAAGCCTTCGACAGCCTCTGGCACGATGGGCTTATATTTAAACTTGCTGATCTACCAGATCATAACTGGACCTTTCTCAGGCTAATATTCAATTTCCTAACAGGCAGAAGCATCATCCCCAACTTTAATGGCAAATCGGCAGTCCCTTTCACCCCAACAGCTGGAGTACCACAAGGCTCATGCCTTAGCCCCATACTCTTCAATATCTATGTAAATGACCTCCCGCAACCAGAACATAATTACACCATCATCACCCAATTTGCAGACGACGTGATTCATGTTGTGTCATCCGCCCCCATAACAGGTGCAACAAAATACAGGAGAGTAATAGCGAACATGAATGAAGAATTACGAAGAACTGCTAATTGGGAGAAAAAGTGGAGAATCACAACTAACACAGAAAAAGTCCTCATTAGCACCATTGGCTGTCTCCCGGAAACCATAGAAGACAAAGGAGGTATATCCATAAGAGGATCACAGGTCGGTATCAGAAACCCTAACAAAATCCTGGGATATGAGATCGACAGATTACTTCACTCCACTTCTCACATCTCTAAAAGTGAATCTAGCTAAAGCCGCCTCAGCCAACTATTCAGATTCAAAGAAGCACCAACCCACATCAAGAAGCACCCTCTACAAGATGATGATCAGACCTCTGTTGGAATATCCTCGTACCACTATCACTTACAACTAAAACCAACAGGCTGCGGCTTCAACGAGTCCAGAACAAAGCCCTCCGCTTTATCACTGGGACCAGATTAAGAGACAGAATCAGAACTGAAGACCTACATATACAACAAGAACTCGATGCAATTAATGTAAGGATAGATAAACTAGCGAAAAGACAGCTATACGACATGCAAGAATTATATGTACCGGATAGAGAACACCCCCCACAACCGGTAAACACAACCGACTATGTCATCACCACACCTCCCCACCGAACCCAAAGAATGACTCTGCAGCAAAGAGTTAGGCGCTACATCCACAATGACAACTACCCACGACCCAGAATCCTGAGTGATCTCCTGTCGAACCAGAAGAGTGGGTACCACCAGTCCCAGTCTATGTTCAACAACATAGATAAATACTCCCCACTTATGGGTGACCTACCTTCTCCAAACTACATATTACAATTACCATTGTAACACCTATGACCTTCCTATTTTAGGACACCACCTCAGAAACTGCTTGAACAACTCCGGGCTAGCTACCAACAACATCAAAAGCCCTACACCTACCACCTATTGAAACTGCTCCTCCAGTACCGGGCTAACCACCATCAACACCGAATGCCCAGAAACTACCACCTTTTTGGGCAGCCTTTCCCGAAAAAAAAAAAAAAAAAATTACTTTAAATATTATGCATTCTCCCAATTCAGTGTCATGCTGTGATACAGTAGTTTACCTGTGTGCAACTGATGGGGTGAAGGCATATCCTCCTCATAAAATTTACTTATGTATTACTCTACATACACATACACTTATTATGTTGCGCCAAAGTGGATAGGCCACTTACCTTTATAACCCTAACTCCCCTCTCCCCCACCTATTTCCCAATTTCCATCCTTACCCATCCTTCTTCCTTCCCCATCTTACCGACGCCTGGTCAATCAAGCTCAGCTCAAACCTAATCGGCACGATATATATATATATATGTCGTGCCGATTAGGTAAAACTTTCGATTTTGGCTTAAATAGCAACGCTCACCTTGCCATATAAGACAAGTGAAAATTTGTGTATGCAATAATTTCCCAAAATCATTCTGAACATAACGAAAAAAATATATTTCATTTTGTTTGTTTATTATTAAATTAATGTTAATGTATCTAAAATATATTTAGTTGGGTTAGGCTAAATTAAATTGCGCTTGTTGTAATAAGGTTAGGTAGGTTTTCAAAGTTTCTCTTGGTACAAAATTATAAATTCTTACATTAACATAAATGAAAAAATATATCTTTAAACGTATAAGAGAAAATTTTAGAAAGGACTTAATTTTAGATGAGTTCTTGCTAATTGACCAGTTTTACCTAATCGGCAGACATATATATATATATATATATATATATATATATATATATATATATATATATATATATATATATATATATATATATATATATATATATGCAAATAAGATCACTGTAAATAGGTGATATCATAATATGCAGAATTCCAAGCGCTTTTGTGATTTCTCACATTATGTAGGAACTATTTATATATATATATATATATATATATATATATATATATTTATATGGAAGACAAATGTAAGACAAATCACTCTGAAAAAAGGGAACTTCCAAGCGCTTTCGTGATTTATCACATTATCAAGAGATTGTAAAATAATATAGCATCAGAAGGCTTACATGACCGTCGTAACACCACACCGAGGTAACACCACACCGAGGTAACACCACACCGAGGTAACACCTCACCGAGGTAACACTCACCGCGGTAACACCACACCGAGGTAACACCACACCGAGGTAACACCTCACCGAGGTAACACTCACCGCGATAATACCACACCGAGGTAACACTCACCGAGGTAACACAGCACCACGGTAACACCACACGAGGTAACACCTCACCGAGGTAACACCTCACCGAGGTAACACCTCACGCGTCCTTTATGATGATGCGGTGAGATGGTTAAAGGCTTGTCAAACATAGCTTAATTCTTCCCAAATTTTATTGATTATTTATGAATATAATTTGTATAATCCTAAACCCATATGCATATTAAAAATCAAAATTATTTTTTATGAATCTTGATTCAATTAGACACGCCCTACATCTATACACACGTACACACACGACAGCGAAGGAGCTAATACGATGAGTCTTGGTCTTTCCTTCGTCAGGAGTTGCTATGAACGAGTTACTGAAAGAAGAACTTTCCTTGTATTAGCCCAGCGAACCTCTTATCGCCTTCTTAGATACTTCACTAAGTTACAGCCCATTGAAAAAAAATCCTTCCCCCTTAAAAGAAATCCCTCTCAAAAAAGCGACTAACAGAGAAATAAAAGTATTACAAGTGAGACAGTGAAAACATTACTTTTGTAAATACGTACTTCTCGTGTGGGTGTTTGAAAAATGGATATAAACAAAAGGGCTTAATCCCATTGCCTGGCCACACTTCGCGCGACGCCAACCACCAAAAAAGCTTCAAATCCTCTCGGAAAAAAGGGCGATCGGATTACTGATTTTTTTTTTTTTTTGGTTAGGGATTTTTAACAGAAAGGATTGGACTGGATCACTCTGGTACAACAATTACACACATGCACCTAAAAAAAGTGTATTGAATTTTTCATTGGTTAAATGTATTTTTCGGTAAAATCACGTGAAAGGCAACTGTTGGTTACACCATCAATTTTAAAAGGGGGAATTTGGTGAGAGTTTGTTTACTGAGCGAAAGTTAAATGGTTCTGGTAATCCGATTATGTGCGAGCAGTGTTGAGGCTCTTGGTGAAGATGGTGATGGTGATGATGGTAATGTGATGAAGGTGATAGTGATGATGGTAATGTGATGAAGGTGATAGTGATGATGGTAATGTGATGAAGGTGATAGTGATGGTGATGTTAATAGTGATGAAGGTGATGGTGATGGTGATGTTAATAGTGAGGTGTAATGATATTGGTGATGGTGATTGAGATGGTAATGGTGATGAAGGTGATAGTGAGGTGTGATGATATTCGTGATGGTGATAAAGATGGTAATGGTGATGAAGGTGATAGCGAGGTGTGTTAATATTGGTGATAGTGATAGAGATAATAATGGTGATGAAGGTGATAGTGAAGTGTGTTGATGCTGACTATGGTGATAGTGATGGTAATGATGAAGGTGATAATGAAGTGTGATGTTGGTGAATGTGTTATTGTTGATGGCGATGATGATAATGATGATTTTGGTGATAGAAATGTTAGTGATGATGGTAGAAATAATGATCTATGTGAAAATATGTGATTGTGAAAGACAAGATGAAATAGTGACTAACAGTGATAGTGAGAGATGATGCGATGATAATGACGGCGAATGATTGTGATGGTTAACCATGATGATGGTGATGTGGTGATTGTGAATTATGACAATTTTGAATGGGTGATGGTGAACCATTGCAATAATTATGAGGTGATGATGAACCATAAAGAGAGTAATGGTGTAAGATAGTGATGGGGTTATTGTGAGAGATGGTGATGGTATAAGACAGTGATGGAAGAGGAACGATGAACTGATGTTTGGGTTCGTCATGAACATTGTCAAGTCACAAGTGAGCGAGTAAGGTGCAGGAAAGCAACAAGACAAACTGGGAGTAATCTGTAACACTTTATCTGAGTGTCTTCAAGCCATCAACGCTGATATATCTTACTTAGTATGTTTTGGAGTTGTTAAACCATACCAGGGGTGGGGTTCGAACCCGCGGTCAGAGAGTCTCAAAACTCCAGACCGTCGACGGTCTGGAGTTTTGAGATCTCCTGACCGCGGGTTCGACCCCACCCGTGGTATGGTTTGTTTGCAATCGTGTCATTACGATTTCGTGAGTCGTTATGGAGTTGTTACTGGTCTACAAAGGTGCCAATTTACACAATTTTGTTTCCTTCTCTCAGTTGTTTTCTCTTCTTCCTCAGAGGAGCTATGCTACTTCCAACTTCTAAAAAGCAATCCAATTTCTGTTTTGTATTACTGAGGAAAAATAAAAATAATATAGCTGGCAAAACAAAATTGAGAAATGGTCAAGAATTCGGTTTTAATGACATGTCTAACTAACTTTTACAAGTTTAATATCATATTTAAGTAATCCTGAATGCCCAACGTTACTGTGGGTGTCTGTTTAATTTTTACTCCAATGTTTCCGTTTATAACTTGAGAATGCCTCATTCGATCTGTTTCAAATTTCCAAGGTTCTTGTCTGTCACTGGGACACTGTTGGAATCTTCAGGTGGCTTCTAGTCAGTGTTATAGAGTCCGTCGAGGTTGTAATATACGAGCGAGAACTTCTGAATGCTTCTTCTCATCGGCTTCAAACTTTAAACACTTGTAGGAAGGTTGGCGTTGTTTTTATTTTTAATTACGTATGTTTTTTCATGAAATAACTTGAGTAGCTCCTTCTTTACGGCTTTAATGAGTGTAACATCCCACGAAGTGGTAGATACTTTTTGGGATATAAGCTGTGATGTACAGATCTTGTAATTACCTCGGATAATTAATGTTTAGAATTGCTGGATTCGTTGTGACAACCGGATTAATAACTTCAAACTATAAACTCTGATGTTTCCTCAAAGAAAACTTTGCACTGAACATGTGTTTTGCACATTGTGACTTGTCAGTTTTATTAAACATATTGTTTTCTGTTCATTAACTGGTGAATGACGCTTTGATCGAGTTCAGTTCGGCTTTAAATTCTTTATGTATCTTGAAGAAATATTTGGATTAACTTTACAATGTGTAAGGTCAATATGCCAAGTTTAACGACAAAAATGAGAGTATTCCTATACTGGTTCACATATAATAATTTATAAAGGAATATGTCAATCGATTTCACATATTCAATGGCGAGAAATAGAGAATACATCTTCTGGAGCGGATTCAAACTTGAAGTGCTTGTGTATTTTGCGATATCATTCTTTGACAGATAACTCGAGAATGCGTCGTCTGGTTACTTTGAAACTTATGTACTGGAAGGTACATAAGTGGTCTTAAGCTGTGCAGGCTCCAATATGCCAGTTTTGCTCCTATATTCAAATGTTTCTCTATATAACAAGTACCATTATTTTTGGCCAAGGTACCGACAAAATGATAAAGACAAACTAATGCAGTTATATGGAATCATTTCTTATAACGTTATGAAACCACAAATAAATGAACCTGGAAAGAGATTGTCAGCATAATTAGTGAGCAGAGGTGAGGTGAAGATGATGCTTGGTGTGAGTCAATAGTGAGCAGAGGTGAGGTGAAGAGGATGCTTGGTGTGAGTCAATAGTGAGCAGAGGTGAGGTGAAGATGATGCTTGGTGTGAGTCAATAGTGAGCAGAGTTGAGGTGAAGATGATGCTTGGTGTGAGTCAATAGTGAGCAGAGTTGAGGTGAAGATGATGCTTGGTGTGAGTCAATAGTGAGCAGAGTTGAGGTGAAGAGGATGCTTGGTGTGAGTCAATAGTGAGCAGAGGTGAGGTGAAGATGATGCTTGGTGTGAGTCAATAGTGAGCAGAGGTGAGGTGAAGAGGATGCTTGGTGTGAGTCAATAGTGAGCAGAGGTGAGGTGAAGATGATGCTTGGTGGAGTCAATAGTGAGCAGAGTTGAGGTGAAGAGGATGCTTGGTGTGAGTCAATAGTGAGCAGAGGTGAGGTGAAGAGGATGCTTGGTGTGAGTCAATAGTGAGCAGAGATGAGGTGAAGAGGATGCTTGGTGTGAGTCAATAGTGAGCAGAGGTGAGGTGAAGAGGATGCTTGGTGAGTCAATAGTGAGCAGAGGTGAGGTGAAGATGATGCTTGGTGTGAGTCAATAGTGAGCAGAGTTGAGGTGAAGAGGATGCTTGGGTGAGTCAATAGTAGCAGAGTTGAGGTGAAGAGGATGCGGGTGAGTCAATAGTGAGCAGAGATGAGGTGAAGAGGATGCTTGGTGTGAGTCAATAGTGAGCAGATGTGAGGTGAAGATGATGCTTGGTGTGAGTCAATAGTGAGCAGAGTTGAGGTGAAGAGGATGCTTGGTGTGAGTCAATAGTGAGCAGAGATGAGGTGAAGAGGATGCTTGGTGTGAGTCAATAGTGAGCAGAGTTGAGGTGAAGAGGATGCTTGGTGTGAGTCAATAGTGAGCAGAGTTGAGGTGAAGAGGATGCTTGATGAGTCAATAGTGAGCAGAGTTGAGGTGAAGAGGATGCTTGGTGTGAGTCAATAGTGAGCAGAGTTGAGGTGAAGAGGATGCTTGGTGTGAGTCAATAGTGAGCAGAGTTGAGGTGAAGAGGATGCTTGGGTGAGTCAATAGTGAGCAGAGTTGAGGTGAAGATGATGCTTTGGGGTGAGTCAATAGTGAGCAGAGTTGAGGTGAAGAGGATGCTTGGTTGGGGTCAATAGTGAGCAGAGTTGAGGTGAAGAAGATGCTTTGTGAGTCAATAGTGAGCAGAGGTGAGGTGAAGAGGATGCTTTGTGAGTCAATAGGAGCAGAGTTGAGGTGAAGAGGATGCTTGGTGTGAGTCAATAGTGAGCAGAGTTGAGGTGAAGAGGATGCTTGTGAGTCAATAGTGAGCAGAGTTGAGGTGAAGATGATGCTTGGTGTGTCAATAGTGAGCAGAGTTGAGGTAAAGAGGATGCTTGGTGTGAGTCAATAGTGAGCAGAGGTGAGGTGAAGAGGATGCTTGGTGTGAGTCAATAGTGAGCAGAGTTGAGGTGAAGAGGATGCTTGGTGTGAGTCAATAGTGAGCAGAGTTGAGGTGAAGAGGATGCTTGGTGTGAGTCAATAGTGAGCAGAGTTGAGGTGAAGATGATGCTTGGTGTGAGTCAATAGTGAGCAGAGGTGAGGTGAAGAGGATGCTTGGTGTGAGTCAATAGTGAGCAGAGGTGAGGTGAAGAGGATGCTTGGTGTGAGTCAATAGTGAACAGAGTTGAGGTGAAAAGGATGCTTGGTGTGAGTCAATAGTGAGCAGAGGTGAGGTGAAGAGGATGCTTGGTGTGAGTCAATAGTGAGCAGAGTTGAGGTGAAGAGGATGCTTGGTGTGAGTCAATAGTGAGCAGAGGTGAGGTGAAGAGGATGCTTGGTGTGAGTCAGGTAACACTGATTTCAAGAATCCAAGAAGTTTTTTGGCAATAGATTCAGCTTAACTATAGAAAACTGTTGGATAATGATGAGTGAAGATTACATTTATAGGGGCATGTCCTACGAAGAGAGGTTAAGGGAAATCGACCTGACGACACTGTAAGACAGGAGAGATAGTGGGTTATATGATAATGACATATAAAATACTGAGTGGAATCGACAAGTTGGACAGAGACAGGATATTCTAAAGATTGTACACAACAACAAGAGGTTACAACTGGAAGTTAAAGAATCAGATGAGTCACAGGGATGTTAGGAAGTATTTCTTCAGTCATAAAATTGTCAGTAAGTGGAATAATCTGGAAAGTGATGTAGTGGAGGCAGGAACCATACATAACTTTAAGAAGAGGTATGATAAAGCTCATAAAGCATGGAGAGAATGACCTAGAAGCGACCAGTGAAGAGACAGAGCCAGGAGCTGTGACTCGATCCCTGCAATCACAATTAAGTGAGTATGCACATACACACATATACAAACACACATACACACACATACACACACATACACACACATACACACACATACACACACATACACACACATACACACACACATACATACACACAGAGTGGTCAGGAAGTGGAATAGCTTGGGAAGCGATGTAGTGGAGGCAGGATCCATTCATAGCTTTAAGAAGAGGTATGATAAGGTTCATGGCGAAGGGAGAGAGACCCAGTAGCGGCCAGTGAAGAGGCGGGGCCAGGAGCTATGAATCGACCCCTGCAACCACAACTATGTGAGTACAACTAGGTGAGTATACACACACACACACACACACACACACACACACTTCACACACACAAACACACACACATACACACACACACACACACACACACACACACACACACACACAGTCAAAGACCAGGTAATCAAACTGAGGAAAAAAGGTTGGGAACTCACAAGAAACAATCAAGAGGTATGTGAGAGCTCAACACGAGAATTAAGGAAGTATTTACAGTGGAGACAGGAAGGACTCTGGGAAGACAGAACAGAGGGAGACACTAACAAAGGATATACTCAAAAGTGTTGTATGATATACACACAACTGAGGAGGAGGTGAAGAAGCTGCTAAGTGACCTTGATACCTCGAAGGCGGTGGGTCCTTAGAGAGGGAGCAGAGACGCTGTGTGTGCCACTAACCACAATTTTCAACACATCCCATGAAACTGGGCAACTACCTGAGGTATGGAAGACGTCAAATGTAGTCCCCATTTTTAAGAAAGGAGACAGAAACGAGGCACTAAACTATAGACCAGTGTCACTGACGTGTATAGTATGTAAAGTCATGGAGAAGATTATCAGAAGGAGAATGGTGGAGCACCTGGAACGGAACAAGATTAAAAACGACAGCCAGCACGGATTTATGGAAGGCAAATCCTGTGTCACAAACCTTCTGGAGTTTTATGACAAGGTAACAGAAGTACGACACGAGAGAGAGGGGTTGTTTGATTGAATTTACTTGAACTGCAAGAAGACCTTCGACACAGTTCCTCACAGGAGATTAGTGCAGAAGCTAGAGGAACAGGCACGTATAACAGGAAGGGCACTGCAATGTATCAGAGAATACTTGACAGGGAGGCAACAACGAGTCATGGTACGTGACGAGGTATCACTGGGCGCCTGTGACGAGCTGGGTCCCACAGGGGTCAGTCCTAGGACCAGTGCTATTTTTGGTATTTGTGAATGACATGATGGAAGGGACAGACTCAGAAGTGTCCCTGTTCGCAGATGATGTGAAGTTAATGAGGAGAATTAAATTATGACTACAAAAAGACCTGGACAGGCTGGACACATGGTCCAGAAACTGGCTCCTAGAATTTAACCACGCCAAATGCAAAGTCATAAAGATCGGAGAAGGCCAAAGAAGACCGCAGACAGAGTATATAGGGTAGGTGGCCAAAGACTGCAAACCCCACTCAAGGAGAAAAATCTTGAGGTGAGTATAATACAGAGCACGTCTCCGGAAACACACATCAACCAGATAACTGCTGCAGCATATGGGCGACTGGCAAACCTGAGAATAGCGTTCCGATACCTCAGTAAGGAATCGTTCAAGACACTGTACACCGTGTACGTCAGGCCCATACTGGAGTATGCAGCACCAGTTTGGAACCCACACCTGGTCAAGCACGTCAAGAAATTAGAGAAAGTGCAAAGGTTTGTAAGAAGGCTAGTTCCAGAGCTAAGGGGAATGTCCTACGAAGAAAGGTTAAGGGAAATCGGCCTGACGACATTGGAGGAAAGGAGGGTTAGGGGAGACATGATATCGACATACAAAATACTGCGAGGAATAGATAAGGTGGACAGAGACAGGATTTTCCAGAGATGGGGCACAGAAACAAGGGGTCATAATTGGAAGGTGAAGACTCGGATGAGTCAAAGGGGTGTTAGGAAGTATTTCTTCAGTCATAGAGTTGTCAGTAAGTGGAATAGTCTAGCACGTGATGTAGTTTAGGCAGGCACCATACATAGTTTTAAGACGAGGTATGATAAAGCTCAAGAGCAGGGAGAGAGAGGACCTATTAGCGATCAGTGAAGAGGCGGGGCCAGGAGCTGAGTCTCGACCCCTGCAACCACAAATAGGTGAGTACAAATAGGTGAGTACACACACACATATACACACTAACAGTGGTAACCCATCACATACACACACCAATGAACACACTAACAGCAAATGCAATTGGACAAGTACAATCGCCTATTCGTCAGTATGGCAATAGCGCTGACGTTATGTTAGCTTTGATGGGAGTGACGCACTCGCTGAGTGGTACTCACTCAATTGTTTGTGAGAGTTGAGTTGCAGCTCTTAGCTTCACTTTCCAATGTGTCTAGCATTTACTCGTTTATGTCTTTTTGTGTCTTTCATATCAGTATTTTAATTTCATCGTGTTTGACTTTCATTATCTCAGTAATTTTTACCATTTTTTAATACTGCTGTGGGAATGTGCAAGGAGTTGGTCTCCACTGCCTCTTAATCTATTTCATTTCATTTGCTAAACACCATAGGCTAAAATAATATATTTCCTAGCATGCCTTTGATTTTTCTGTTTCAGTTTTTTACAGTTTCCTGTACCATTTGTTTTAAATTATCTGTCCATCCTTACTCTGTCTAATCTTCTCAGTATGTAAGATGATCTTTGTCTTTTAAGGCTATGTTTAATTATCTTTTTGCTTATCATTTACCGGTGTGGACGCACCTCTGTCAGCATCTTCTGAACAAGCTTTCAGCCGTGGACGCAACGCAATGTCTTGTTTTGAAAATGTATTAAAAAATAATTCCTTAAGTATAGCATGTACTATAATGATTATTCCTTTTGGGATGTATCTGAAGGCAATTTAGTGCCTAGCATTCGTTTCGGGATTGTATACAAATTATTTGCACCTCTGGCGATATGATTCTTCCTTTAAATATAATTTGTAGCTTTTCCTTAAATGTTTATATCCTGTATTTGAGTTTCCTCCGGCCTCTGATTTGCATCACTTGCACTTTTAGATTGTATTCAAGTAGATACAGATTTGATCGCTTCTTAGCGTTCCAAGTATTCTTGAAGTGTATATATATATATATACAGTGGACCCTCGGTTAACGAATACCCCGGAAATCGTGCAATTATGTAAATATAATTTTGTAAGTTCTTGTTGAAGTGTATTTTTGGGGGTCTAAAATAGACTAACCTACGTGAAATATTTCCTTAAGGGAGTAAATTCGTTCGGTAATGGCACTTGAGCAGACTTCAGGAGTGAAGTTTTACGAAACTCGGGGTCCACTGTATATTTTTTTTTTTTCAACAAGTCGGCCGTCTCCCACCGAGGCAGGGTGACCCAAAAAGAAAGAAAATCCCAAAAAAGAAAATACTTTCATCATCATTCAACACTTTCACCACACTCATACATAATCACTGTCTTTGCAGAGGAGCTCAGATACGACAGCTGAGAAAAGTCCCTCCCAGCTGTCACTATCTCAGACCCCTCCTTTAAAGTGCAGGCATTGTACTTCCCATTTCCAGGACTCAAGTCCAACTAAATCAATTAACTGGTTTCCTGAATCCCTTCACAAAATGTTACCCTGCTCACACTCCAACAGATCGTCATGTCCCAAAAACCATTCGTCTCCATTCACTCCTATCTAACACGCTCACACATGCTTGCTGGAAGTCAAAGCCCCGCCCACAAAACCTCCTTTACCCCTTCCTCCAACCTTTTCTAGGACGACCCTACCCCGCCTTCCTTCCCTACAGATTTATACGCTCTCCAAGTCATTCTACTTTGATCCATTCTCTCTAAATGACCAAACCACCTCAACAACGGGCTTCAGCCCTCTGACAAATACTTTTAGTAACTCCACACCTCCTAATTTCCACATTCCGAATTTTCTGCATAATATTTACACCACACATTGCCCTTAGACAGGACATCTCCACTGCCTCCAGCCTCCTCGCTGCAGCATTTGCAACCCATGCTTCACACCCATATAAGAGTGTTGGTACCACTATACTTTCGTACATTCCCTTCTTTGCCTCCATGGATAACGTTTTTTGTCTCCACAGATACCTCAATGCACCACTCACCTTTTTTCCTTCATCAATTCTATGGTTAACCTCATCCTTCATAAACCCATCCGCTGACACATCAACTCCCAAATATCTGAAAACATTTACTTCTTCCATAATCCCTCTCTCCAATGTGATATCCAATTTTTCTTTATTTAAATCGTTTGATCCCCTCATCACCTTACTCTTATCTATGTTCACTTTTAACTTTCTCCCTTTTACACACTCTCCCAAACTCGTCCACTAACCTTTGCAACTTTTCTTTAGAATCTCCCATAAGCACAGTATCATCAGCAAAAGTAACTGTGTCAACTCCCATTTTGCATTTAATTCTCCATAATTTAATCCCACCCTCTCCTCAACACCCTAGCATTTACTTCTTTTACAACCCCATCTATAAATATATTAAACAACCATGGTGACATTACACATCCCTGTCTAAGACCTACTTTTACCGGGAAGTAATTTCCTCTCTCCTACACACCCTAACCTGAGCCTCACTATCCTCATAAAAACTCTTTACAGCCTTCAGTAACTTACTACCTATTCCATACACTTGCAACATTTGCCACATTGCTTCCCTATCCACTCTATCATATGCCTTTTCTAAATCCATAAATGCAATAAAAACTTCTCTACCTTTATCTAAATACTGTTCACAAATATGCTTCACTGTAAACACTTGATCTACACATCCCCTACCCACTCTAAAGCCTCCTTGCTCATCTGCAATCCTACTCTCTGTCTTACCTCTAATTCTTTCTTTCCCCTATAATTTTTACACTCTCTTTTATCCCCCTTCCCTTTATATAAAGGAACTATACATGCTCTCTGCCAATCCCTAGGTACCTTCCCCTCTTTCATACATTTATTAAACAAAAATACCAACCACTCCAGCACTATATCCCCTTGCTTTTAACATTTCTGTCATGATTCCGTCAATTCCAGCTGCTTTACCCCCTTTCATTCTACGTAATGCCTCACGCACCTCCCCCACACTCACATCCTGCTCTTCTTCACTCTTAAACGATGTTGTACCTCCCTGGCCAGTACATGAAATTACCGCCTCCCTTTTTTCATCGACATTTAAAAGTTCCTCAAAATATTCCCGCCATCTACCCAATACCTCCAGCTCCCCATCTACTAACTCCCCTACTCTGTTTTTAACTGACAAATCCATTCGTTCCCTAGGCTTTCTTACCTTGTTTATCTCACTCCAAAATTTTTTCTTGTTTTCAGCAAAATTTCTTGACAGAGCCTCTCCCATTCTTTCATCCGCTCTTCTTTTGCACTCTCTCACCACTCTCTTCACCTTTCTTTTACTCTCCATATACTCTGCTCTTCTATTAACACTTCTGTTTTGTAAAAACCTCTCATAAGCTACCTTTTTCTCTTTTATCTCACCCTTTACTTCTTCATTCCACCACTCACTCCTCTTTCCTCCTTCACCCACCCTCCTATAGCCACAAACTTCTGCCCCACATTTTAATACTGCATTTTTAAAACTATCCCAACTCTCTTCAACCCCCCCCCCCCCCGACTACTCCTACTTGCCCACCTTTCTGCCAATAGTTGCTTATATCTCACCCTAACTTCCTCCTCCCTTAGTTTATACACTTTTACCTCTCTCTTACTTGCTGTTGCCATTTTCTTTTAGTCCCATCTACCTTTTACTCTAACTGTAGCTACAACCAAATAATGATCTGATATATCCGTTGCCCCTCTATAAACATGTACATCCTGAAGCCTACTCATCAACCTTTTATCCACCAATACATAATCCAACAAACTACTTTCCTTACGTGCTATATCATACCTTGTATATTTATTTATCCTCTTTTTCAAAAAATATGTATTACTTATTACCAAACCTCTTTCTACACATAACTCAATTAATGGTTCCCCATTTACATTTATCCCTGGCACCCCAAATTTACCTACTACTCCATCCACAACACTTTTACCCACTTTAGCATTAAGATCCCCTACCACAATTACTCTCTCACTTGGTTCAAAACTCCCCACACACTCACTCAACATTTCCCAAAATCTCTCTCTCTCTACACTTCTCTCTTCTCCAGGTGCATAAACACTTACTATAACCCACTTTTCACATCCAACCTTATTTTACTCCACATAATCCTTGAATTTATACATTTATATTCCTTCTTTACCTGCCATAACTGATTATTCAACATTATTGCCACTCCTTCTTTAGCTCTAACTCTATTTGAAACCCTGATCTAATCCCATTTATTTCTCCCCACTGAAACTCTCCTACCCCTTCAGGTTTGTCTCACTTAAAGCCAGGACATCCAGCTTCTTTTCATTCATAACATCTACAATCATCTCTTTCTTATCATTCGCACAACATCCACGCACATTCAAACATCCCACTTTGACGGTTTTCTTCTTCTTCTTTTAGTAAGCTATACAGGAAAAGGGGTTACTAGCCCATTGTTCCCGGCATTTTAGTTGACTTTTACAACACGCATGGCTTACGGAGGAAAGATTCTTATTCCACTTCCCCATGGATATGAAAGGGAAAAGCAATAAGAACAAGAACTATTAAGATAAAATCAAAGAAAACTCAGATGAGTGTGTATACATAAACGTACATGTTTGCGTAGTGTGACCTAAGTGTAAGTATAAGTAGCAAGACGTACCTGAAATCTTGCATGTTTATGAGACAGAAAAAAGACACCAGCAATCCTACCATCATGTAAAACAGTTTCAGCAGGATGGTAGTACCTCCCTGGGTGGTTGCTGTCTATATATACATATATATATATATATATATATATATATATATATATATATATGCAGTAACAGATATATATATATATATATATATATATTATATATATATATATATATATATATATATATATATATATATATATATATATATATATTGCAGTAACATACTGCGGTAGGGAGGATCGAACCCGTGTTTTTGCCGGCCTCGTGGAAGTCAAAATTCTCGACGCCCTTTACCCCTGGACCAAATAATCCTACAATCATGTACGTAGCGGAGCTAAGCATGTTTCATGAAGCGAGGACATACGTTGTTTGGTCGAGTAGTTTAGAACGTCGTGAATTTTGACTTGCTTCCCACGAGGCTGGCTAAAATAACACTGGTTCGTTCCCCGACTAACCTTGTTGTTGTTGTTGTTGTAGGTTCGCCGGTACATCCGGCCCGGGTCTTCTCCAAATGGTGACCTGGCATTGGCCCCCTGGGTAGAGGGTGTCGGTCATCTCTTTCTTGTCTTCTTTCTTGGGGCCCCCCGGGTGAGGGTTGACTTCTTCTCTCTTGCTGTGGCTCCCCATGGTGGGGAGTGTCTTCTGACGTTGCGTCTTCATCAGCAGGCGTCTTCATCAGCAGATCTTGGTACTTCGGACTCTTGTAGTCCCAGCAGACGTGTCTAACCGCACTATGTTATTGCTTAAAACCACTTGTTCGTATATATACGAACAAGTATCAAAGTACACAGTGGATATATAAATATATATTTAAGCAGCACTATCACTGGACTATTCAATAGGCTCAACTATTCAAAATTCAATACTAATTCGTACAGTGACAATAGTAAAACTGAAAGTAATACAGAAGTATTATATACAACTCCGCTTTTCCTTTAATACAAAAGAAAATGCACCAACCTTAGATAAATAATATCGTATTTTTTAACTATAAAAATTCAGATATTTCTGATATCTGTTCTTTCTAAAATCGAACCTATCTGGATACCCTAGGACTAGGGCATAAAGTCATGTAATTAAACATTCAGTCGTCATTTAACCAATGAACAGTTGGGATTTGTTTGACATACTCAATGCAGTTTACATCATCAAAAGTGCAGGTATAAGTGCAAGTTGCAGGGGTCAGCCATGACTGTGTCGTGACCAAACTTCATCTCACAGTATAGGAGACATCACAGCATCCTGTATTCTCATCGTGGCATCTACTTCATCTCACATTATAGGGAAGCATCACAGCATCCTGAATTCTCATCTTGGCATCTCTAACATGAACTATGATTATTAATATTATTCAAATTAATTGATATGAAATATTATTATAAAAAGAACGGAAATAATGATATTCTTTTAATTACTTAATTAAAATGCATATGACAAGATGAATTCCATTACAGAGGATAAAAATCAATGTTTTTTAAATATATAGTTAATTAAGGTATTTTGCATAAATATATTTTGACGACGTTGAATAACGATCAGTTAAGACGTCCCCGAGGACCTGATGAATATTATGAGGACCAAGGATGGGAGTTTAATAGAAAGAGGCTCTGGTAAGAGACAAGTTTGATCCAGGGAAAGTTTCTAGCTAGGGACAGGTTCTAGCCAGGGAGAGGTTCTAGCCAGGGAGAGGTTCTAGCCAGGGAGAGGTTCTAGCCTGGGATAGTTTCCATCAGGGGAGAAGTTCTCGCCTGGTAAAGGTTTCTATCCTGGGAGAGGTTCTGGGCAGGCATATTAATTATCCAAGGACAGGTAAGGTGTAATTAGATACAAATTCTAGTCATGGACAAGAGATTGACAGGGATAAGTCCTAGAAAAGACAGAAGTTTAGTGGAACAGTAATCGGCTGGATTCTAGATACAATAATTCACACAAATTTGCCAGTGATAAAAAAAAGTCTGAGATGGGACTTTGCTAGAGACATAATTATCAATTATGTCTTATATTTCTTAGGTGAGGATCTAGAAAGCAGCACGAGTTTGATAAACAAAATGTAGACTGGAATAAGTTTTCTATGGATAAATTCCAGCCCGAGGCAGAAATTTTCTAGACATGTTCTAGCTAAATACAAGACATTCTTGTGACAGGAGCTTTGCAAAAGAGAAAAACAATCAAGATATAACCGTAGTCATGAAGATTCTTCACGACTAAGGTGATCTTCACACAACTCCAAGGTCGAGGGACTCATTACCTCATCTTTTGTATATAGTTCTACTGTCTTCAAGTAGTGTCCTAGAATTTGTATTGATAAAGCCACTGGATGGCTCCTTCTTGCCCGTACTCTACCGTGGTACCAGAGACTCCTTCTTGCCCGTACTCTACCGTGGTACCAGAGACTCTTTCTTGCCCGTACTCTACAGTGGTACCAGGGACTCTTTCTTGCCCGTACTCTACAGTGGTACCAGGGACTCTTTCTTGCCCGTACTCTGCAGTGGTACCAAAGACTCCTTCTTGCCCGTACTCTGCAGTGGTACCAGGGACTCTTTCTTGCCCGTACTCTGCAGTGGTACCAGGGACTCTTTCTTGCCCGTACTCTGCAGTGGTACCAAAGACTCCTTCTTGCCCGTACTCTACCGTGGTACCAGAGACTCCTTCTTGCCCGTACTCTACCGTGGTACCAGAGACTCCTTCTTGCCCGTACTCTACTGTGGTACCAGAGACTCTTTCTTGCCCGTACTCTACAGTGGTACCAGGGACTCTTTCTTGCCCGTACTCTACAGTGGTACCAGGGACTCTTTCTTGCCCGTACTCTGCAGTGGTACCAAAGACTCCTTCTTGCCCGTACTCTGCAGTGGTACCAGGGACTCTTTCTTGCCCGTACTCTACAGTGGTACCAGGGACTCTTTCTTGCCCGTACTCTGCAGTGGTACCAAAGACTCCTTCTTGCCCGTACTCTACAGTGGTACCAGGGACTCTTTCTTGCCCGTACTCTACAGTGGTACCAGGGACTCTTTCTTGCCCGTACTCTGCAGTGGTACCAAAGACTCCTTCTTGCCCGTACTCTGCAGTGGTACCAAATACTCCTTCTTGCCCGTACTCTACAGTGGTACCAGGGACTCTTTCTTGCCCGTACTCTACAGTGGTACCAGGGACTCTTTCTTGCCCGTACTCTGCAGTGGTACCAAAGACTCCTTCTTGCCCGTACTCTACAGTGGTACCAGGGACTCTTTCTTGCCCGTACTCTACAGTGGTACCAGGGACTCTTTCTTGCCCGTACTCTGCAGTGGTACCAAAGACTCCTTCTTGCCCGTACTCTGCAGTGGTACCAAATACTCCTTCTTGCCCGTACTCTTCCTGTCTTCTCTTGGGAATAGCCTCTTCTCTGGGTGTCCAGTAGCTCGGTTGATTGAGCACTCAGCTCACACATTGAGATCCATGGTTCGATTCCCGGTACGGGTGAAAACATTAGTGCGTTTTTCCTTAAGAATCCTGCTGTCCTTGTTCAATTAGCAGTAAAATAGGTACCTAGGTGTTAGTCGACTGGTGTAGGTGGCATCCTGGGGTTAAGACAATCCTAATTTGTCCGAAATGCTCTGCATAACAAGGGGCTTTCTATATAGTATTGATGTCAGCTAGGACTATAAATTGTATCATGTACTTGTATAAATGAAGATTATTATTATTATTTTCAATAGAAAATAATGTACACACTGAGTGGTGTTGACGAATCAGTGAATATGTGCTGAGCATTTATGTTATTTTAATCTATGTTTTTAGGGATTAAAGTGTTCTTGATTACCGGTGAACTGGTTACTGGTAGCTATAATATCCCTCATGTAGCCGGTAGTCTGTAAACCTGACACACCATCCAGTCTACCTTGTCTACAACAAATAAGTGCGTGTCTTTAATTGGAACCCCATCAATATTTTTTTATATTTTTTTTATATTTTCAACGTTTGGATTTAACTTATTTTTAAATATGTTTACCTCAGTTTGAGTTTACTTTTATATTTGCTGTTTTTCGTTTGTGACTCAGGTGTTGATGTGGTACTGACCTCGGTCTTGGTCACCTCTTTGACCTCGGTCTTGGTCACCTCTTTGACCTCGGTCTTGGTCACCTCTTTGACCTCGGTCTTGGTCACCTCTTTGACCTCGGTCTTGGTCACCTCTTTGACCTCGGTCTTGGTCACCTCTTTGACCTCGGTCTTGGTCACCTCTTTGACCTCGGTCTTGGTCACCTCTTTGACCTCGGTCTTGGTCACCTCTTTGACCTCGGTCTTGGTCACATCTTTGACCTCAACAATAAACATACCCCACTGTGCACATGTGCCTTAATCATCAACTTAGTCAGTATTTTAGAACATTTTCAATATACTAAATGGCAGTCTGCTCCTAACTGATAACTAACTACACCTAGAATATGTTTAGTGCAATAAAAACTGTAATAGACTACTTGAAATATTGCCAGTGAGAAGCGTGTGGTACGGCGCCGCCAGTCGGTCTTGGTCACATCTTTGACCTCGGTCTTCGTCACCTCTTTGACCTCGGTCTTGGTCACCTCTTTGACCTCGGTCTTGGTCACATCTTTGACCTCGGTCTTGGTCACCTCTGGTGTAAACTTTTAAATATAGCTGAAAAATTATGTGTTTTCTTTTTTTTTCTTTCTGCTACTCACTACTCATTCACAACTCATTCATTGTTTATTCTATATTTAAGAAGAAGAAACTTTTACAAATGAACAATTTATTGAGACGTCATTACGATTAGTTAAGATCTCTATCAGTCATGATTTAACAAAGATCTCAACTCATCAAAACTTCTTCCCACTGAAAGTTCTTTCTACACTCGTGTTTTTCTTGATCATCGTCGTCGTCGTCGTCGTCAGTACCTCGTCTGGATCCTTGTCGTGGCTGTTCAACAGTTCTTGTAGCTGCTGGTGTTCAAGTTGTACATACCCAGCAATAGCTGCATATTTTAAATATATGTTTTAAAATTAAAATAAAAAAATGTTCCTTTTATATATTTGGTGTTCACTCCATACCTGAAGCTGCTCACTTTCAGCTTGTTTTTTTTAATAAGGGATGAGCTAGAGGATGACCTCGGTGACGTCACCAGAAGGTTCAATGAGCTGATTACCACATGACTTAAACACCAGCGAAAGAAGAGTTGCTTTTCATTTCTCCGGAAAACATAACTACTCAGTTGTTTACTCGATCAAACCACCGCCAATCATCCCATCTTTACCTTACACTTTATCTTATTAATAATAATATTAACAATAATAATAATATTCATAATAATAATAATAATAATAGAAAAGGGGTTTGGTTATAAGTAATACATATTTTAAGAAAAAGAGGTTAAATAAGTATACAAGATATGATGTAGGGCGTAATGACAGTAGTTTGTTGGACTACGTATTGGTAGATAAAAGACTGTTTGGTAGACTTCAGGATGTACATGTTTATAGAGGGGCCACAGATATATCAGATCACTTTTTAGTTATAGCTACAGTGGGAGTAAAAGGTAGATGGGATACAAGGAGAATAGAAGCAGCAGGAAAGAGAGAGGTGAAGGTTTATAAACTAAAGGAGGAGGCAGTTAGGGCAAGATATAAACAACTATTGGAGGATAGATGGGCTTGTGAGAGTGTAGGCAATGGGGTCGAATGGGGTAGGATTTAGAATGTAGTGTTACAGTGTTCAGCAGAAGTTTGTGGTTACAGGAATGCGGGTGCGGGGGGATGGGAAGAAAAACGATTGGTGGAATGATGATGTAAAAAGAAAAAGTTAACACATAAAAGGTTTTTGCAAAGTAGAAGTGATGCAAGGAGGGAGGAGTATATGGAGAGAAAAAAGGAGGCTAAGAGGCAATGTAAAAAGAGAGCAAATGAGAGAGTGGGCGAGATGTTATCAACAAATTTTGTTGAAAATAAGAGAAAGTTTTGGAGTGAGATTAATAAGTTGAGGAAGCTTAGGAACGAATGGATATAATAGTTAAAAATAGGAGAGGAGAGTTATTAAATGTAGAGTTAGAGGTATTGGGAAGATGAAGGGAATATTTTGAGGAATTGTTAAATGTTGATGAAGATAGGGAAGGTGTGATTCCGTGTATAGGGCAAGGAAAAATAACATCTGGTAGGAGTGAGGAAGAGCCAGTTGTGAGTGTGGGGGAAGTTCGTGAGGCAGTGGGTAGAATGAAAGGGGGTAAGGCAGCTGGGATTGATGGGATAAAGAAATAAATGTTAAAAGCAGGTGGGGATATAGTTTTGGAGTGGTTGGTGCTTTTATTTAATAAATGTATGGAAAAGGGTAAGGTACCTAGGAATTTGCAGAGAACATGCATAGTTCCTTTGTATAAAGGCAAAGGGGACAAAAGAGAGTGCAAAAATTATAGAGCAATAAGTCTGTTGATAGGAATTGCGGTAGGCTGCTATGGGACGAAATTCATAAGGCGTCTAGATATGAAAATGTTGTGTTAATGGGATATTTTAAATTTAGAGAAATTGATTGGAGCAATGTGAAGGAAATTTTGAGTCTAGTGACTTTCTTGATACGGTTCAGGATTACTTTTTTAAACAGTTTGTGACAGAACCAACTAGAGGAAACAACCTGCTTGACTTGGTTCTTGCCAACAAAGAATCACTAGTTAATAATCTTAAGGTTAATGATGAGCTTGGGGAAAGCGATCAAAAATCACTTAGTTTCAATATATCATGGAATTACCCAGATAACTACAATCAAGTCTCTGTCCCAGATTTCCACTTGGCCGACTTCATGGGACTGAGAAATTACCTAGGTGGGCTAAATTGGGATAACCTGACTATGGGTTAGGTAGGTGGTATTGGTTGCCAATATGACGTGTTTCAGATCATAGTGCTAGCTGCCCAGACAACTTTTGTTCTGAGTAGGGAAATTAGATCTAACAAATAAGAACCAAATGGATAAACAATAGTTTAAAACATTTCATTGGTCAAAAGGAAGACACTTATATGCGAATCAAAAGAGGGGATGGGCAGTTAAGTAATCAATATATTCAATTAAAGAGAGAAATAAAAAAAATGAATAAGAAAAGCAAAAAGGGATTATGAGGCTAAAGTCGCAAGGGATTCGAAGACTAACCCAAAAGGGTTCTTTCAGGTATACAGAAGAAAGATTAGGGACAAGAGAGGCCCACTTAAGAGTAACTCAGGTCAGATCAATGACAGTGATAAGTATATATGTGAACTTTTCAATACTTACTTCCTCTCAGTTTTTACTCAGGAAGATACTAGCGAAATTCCAGAAATAATAAATTATGTAGAACAGGACGATAATAAACTATGCACTATTGGGATAACTAGTGACATGGACCTCAGACAAATAGAGAAATTAAAACCCAACAAATCCCCAGGCCCTGATGAACTGTTTGCATGAGTTTTGAAGGAATGTAAAGAGGAACTTAGCATACTTTTAGCTAATCTTTTCAATATATCACTACAAACTGTCAGAGTACCAGACAAGTAGAAAATGGCAAATGTAATATCTATTTACAAGGCAGGTGACAGGTCCTTAGCTTCGAACTATAGACCAATAAGCCTTACCTCAATAGTGGGAAAATTTATGGAATCAATAATTGCCGAGGCAATTAGTAGATATCTTGAATCTCAGCACGGTTTTACAAAGGGGCGTTCCTGTCTTACAAATTTACTAACTTTTTTCACTAAGGTATTTGAGGAGGTAGATCATAAACGACATAGATGAGGGAATAAATAGCGATATAAGCAAATTTGCTGATGACACTAAAATAGGCCGTCCAATTCATTCTAATGAAGACATTAGAGCACTCCAAGAGGATTTGAATAGACTGATGCAGTGGTCGGAGAAGTGGCAGATGCAGTTTAATATAGACAAATGTAAAGTTCTAAATGTTGGACAGGAAAATAACCATGCCACATATAAACTAAATAATGTAGATCTTAATATTACTAATTGCGAAAAGGATTTAGGAGTTCTGGTTAGCAGTAATCTAAAACCAAGACAACAGTGCATAAGTGTTCGCAATAAAGCTAACGGAATCCTTGGCTTCATATCAAGAAGTATAAATAATAAAAGTCTTCAGGCTGTTCTTCAACTCTTTATATCATTGGTTAAGATAGGATAAGATTTCTTCGGATTTTTAACCCCGGAGGGTTAGCCACCCAGGATAATCCAAGAAAGTCAGTGCGTCATCGAGGACTGTCTGTCTTATTTCCATTGGGGTCCTTAATCTTGTCCCCCAGGATGCGACCCACAACAGTCGACTAACAACCCAGGTACCTATTTGCTGCTAGGTGAACATGACAACAGGTGTAAGGAAACACGTCGAAATGTTTCCACCCGCCGGGAATCGAACCCGGGCCCTTCATGTGATATAAATGCACTGATATAAATGCACTGAAAAAACGTACAAAGGAGGATGACAAAGTTGATCCCATTGATCAGAAATCATCCCTATGAGGATAGACTGAGCTCCCTGAATCTGCACTCTCTAGAAAGACGTAGAATTAGGGAAGATATGATTGAGGTGTATAAATTGAAAACATAAATTAATAAAGGGAATGTAAATAGCGTGCTAAAAATATCTAACCTAGACAGGACTCGCAGCAATGGCTTCAAGTTGGAAAAATTCAGATTCAGGAAGGATATAGGAAAGCACTGGTTTGGTAATAGAGTTGTGGATGAGTGGAACAAACTCCCGAGTACCTTCATAGAAGCTAAGACGTTGTGTAGTTTTAAAAATATGTTAGATAAATACATGAGTGGGTGTGGGTGGGAGTGAGTTGGACCTGACTAGCCTGTGCTACTAGGTCAGATGCCGTGCCCCTTCCTTAAGTAAATGTGACCTGACCTGACTAGGTTAAGGCATTGGCTTAAGCCAGTGGGAGAATTGGACTTGCCTCGCATGGGCCAGTAGGCCTGCTGCAGTGTTCCTTCTTTCTTATGTTCTTCTGAGTATACCTGGTAAAGTGTATGGTAGAGTTATAATTTAAAGAATTGAGAGTAGGATAGCAGATGAACAAGGAGGCTTTAGGAAAGGTAGGGGGTGTGTAGACCAAGTGTTTATAGTGAAACATATATGCGAACAGTATTTACATAAGGATAAAGAAGTTTTTGTGGCATTTTTTAATTTGGAAAAGGCGTAAGACAGGGTGGATAGGGGGGCAATATGGCAGATGTTGGAAATGTATGAAATAGGAGGTAGGTTACTGAAAGCAATGAATAGTTTTTACAAGGATAGTGAGGCTCAGGTTAGTCTTTAGGAGAGAATTAGATTATTTCCCAGTAAAAGTAGTCCTTAGACAAGGATGTGTGATGTCACCATGGTGGTTCAATATATTTATAGATAAGGTTGTAAGATAAGTGAATGCTCTGGTGTTGGCAAGAGGTGTGGGGTTAAAAGATAAAGAATCTAACACAAGGTGGGAGTTGTCACAGTTACTCTTTGATGATGACACTGTGCTTTTGGGGGATTCTGAAGAGAAGTTGCAGAGGTTAGTTGATGAGTTTGGTAGGGTATGTAAAAGAAGAAAATTAAAAGTGAATATAGGAAAGAGTAAGGTGATGAGGATAATAAAAAGATTAGGTGACGAAAGATTGGATATCAGATTGGAGGGAGAGAGTATGGAGGAGGTGAATGTATTCAGATATTTAGAAGTGGACGTGTCAGCAGATGGGTCTATGAAAGATGAGGTGAATCATTGAACTGATGTGGGGAAAAAGGTGAGTGGTGCACTTAGGAGTCTGTGGAGACAAAGAACTTTGTCCATGGAAGCAAAGAGGGGAATGTATGAGAGTATAGTTATACCAACGCTCTTGCATGGGTGTGAAACATGGGTGATGAATGTTGCAACAAGGAGAAGGCTGGAGGCAGTGGAGATGTTATGTCTGAGAGCAATATGTGGTGTGAATATAATGCAGCGAATTCGTAATTTGGAAATTAGAAGGAGGTGCAGGATTACCAAAACTATTATCCAGAGGGCTGAGGAAGAATTGTTGAGGTGGTTCGGACATGTAGAGAGGCTGGAACGAAATAGAATGATTTTGAGAGTATATAAATCTGTAGTGGAGGGAAGGCGGGGTAGGGGTCGGCCTGAAAAGGTTGTAGGGTAAAGAAGGTTTTGTGTGCGAGGGGCTTGGATTTCCAGCAAGCATGCGTGAGCGTGTTAGATAGGAGCGAATGGACATAAATGATTTTTAGGACTTGACGTGTTGTTGGAGTGTAAGCTAGGTAACATTTATAAAGAGATTCAGGGAAACCGCCAGGCTGGACTTGAGTCCTGGAGATGGAAAGTACAGTGTCTACACTCTAAAGGAGGGGTGTTAATGTTGCAGTTTTATAACTGTAGTGTAAGCACTTCTCTGGCAAGACAGTGGTGGAGTGAATTATGATGAACGTTTTTCTTTTTCGGGCCACCCTGCCTTGGTGGGAAACAGCCGATGTATTAATAAAAAATAGAAATACAATAATAATATTAATAATAATAATAGTAAAATATTATTTTACCTGTAATAGCAGATAGTAGTAGTAGTAGAAGTAGTATTAGTGTACTAGTAGTATAGTAGTAGTAGTGTAGTAGTAGTAGTAGTCGTAGCAGTAGTAATAGTAGTAGCAGCAGAAGTAGTAGTAGCAGTAGTAGTAGTAGTAGTAGTAGTAGTAGTAGTAGTAGTAGTAGTAGCAGCAGTAGTAGTAGTAGTAGCAGCAGTAGTAGTTGTTGTAGTAGTCGTAATAGTAGTAGTAGTAGTAGTAGGTGTAGTAGCAGTAGCAGTAGCAGTAGTAATAGTAGCAGAGTAGAGAGTGGTAGTAGTAGTAGTAGCAGTAGCAGTAGTAGATCGAGTAGTAGTAGCTGTAGTAGTAGAAGTAGTAGCAGTAGTTGCAGCAGTAGTAGTAGTTGTAGTAGTCGTTATAGTAGAAGTAGTAGTTTAGTAGTAGCAGTAGTAGTAGTAGTAGCAGTATTAGTAGTAGTAGTAGCAGCAGTAGTAAAGTAGCAGTAGTAGTAGTAGTGTAGTAGTAGTAGTAGTTGTTGTAGTAGTCGTAATAGTAGTAGTAGTTGTTGTTGTAGTAGTCGTAATAGTAGTAGTAGTTGTTGTTGTAGTCGTAATAGTAGTAGTTGTTGTAGTAGTCGTAATAGTAGTAGTTGTTGTAGTAGTCGTAATATAGTAGTAGTAGTAGTTGTTGTTGTTGTAGTCATAATAGTAGTAGTAGTCGTAATAGTAGTAGTTGTTGATGTAGTCGTAATATTAGTAGTTGTTGTAGTAGTCGTAATAGTAGTAGTTGTTGTAGTAGTCGTAATAGTAGTAGTAGTAGTAGTTGTTGTTGTTGTTGTAGTCATAATAGTAGTAGTAGTCGTAATAGTAGTAGTTGTTGTAGTAGTCGTAATAGTAGTAGTTGTTGTAGAATTCGTAATGGTAGTAGTAGTAGTAGTTGTAGTAGTCGTAATAGTAGTTATTGTAGTAGTCGTAATAGTAGTAGTTGTTGTAGTAGTCGTAATAGTTTTAGTAGTTGTTGTAGTAGTTGTAATAGTAGTAGTTGTTGTAGTAGTCGTAATAGTAATAGTAGAAGTAGTTGTTGTAGTAGTCGTAATAGTAGTAGTAGTTGTTGTAGTAGTCGTAATACTAGTAGCAGTAGTTGTTGTAGTAGTCGTAATAGTAGTAGTAGTTGTAGTAGTCGCAATAGTAGCAGTAGTAGTTGTTGTAGTAGTCGTAATAGTAATAGTAATAGTTGTTGTAGTAGTAGTAATAGTAGTAGTTGTTGTAGTAGTCGTAAAAGTAATAGTAGTAGTTGTTGTAGTTGTCGTAATAGTAGTAGTAGTTGTTGTAGTAGTCGTAATAGTAATAGTAGTAGTTGTTGTAGTAGTCGTAATAGTAGTAGTAGTAGTTGTTGTAGTAGTCGTAATAGTAGTAGTAGTTGTTGTTGTAGTAGTCGTAATATTTATAGTAGTAGTTGTTGTAGTAGTCGTAATAATAGTAGTTGTTGTAGTAGTCGTAATAATAGTAGTTGTTGTAGTAGTCGTAATAATAGTATTTGTTGTTTTAGTAGTAGTAGTAGGTTTCCCCAAAGGGGGACTTTACTATTGCCTGAATATTGTTGTCTTTTCTTCTTCCACTTACTTTTGTGGCTGAGAGTTGGATAATCTTCCTTCACTCAAGCACAACTTTTCAGTGCTTGTGTATGGTAACCGGGGTCAGAGTCTTGCAACAATTGACATGTTGACGTGCCCAGCTTCCTGTAATGCATCGGATACCTTCCAAAACCTGAGGAGCGAAGCTCCAGTCGTTGAAATGTTGCGTCCTCAGCCGTCCACGTCGGCGAGTGAGACTGTAATGTGTAGGTGACGATTTTATGTTCAAAATAGTGTGAAATTTTTATTCCCGTTAAATCTCGTTGAATAAATTAATTTAAGCTCTTCTAAACGGCTTCAATATTTAATGGCTGACGTTCCTTCCCGTCAATCTAGTATCCATTTAGTTTTAGTTGCATGAATAATTTTTTTATTCAGTAAAAACAGTAAAAATTGAATCGTTGGACTCATTGATAAATAATTCATCTGATGGGCTTCAAATTTTCATCATATATGATTTTTCCAAAACAGTTCTGACGATTCATTTACAAGTAACAATAAGGCACAATACTGTGACTGGCACAACACAAACAAACCATCAGCAGCCCACGACAACGTTGTGGTCAGACTTGTACCATTTACAAGTAGGACCGAAACGTCGTCCTGGGCTTCCATATGTGTGGGTTGTTTGTGTGTGATTCATATATAAGAAAGATGAAACTATATAAGTTTAGTCAACGTTTGAATTATTAATTAAATTATTTATAAACTTGGAATCGTTGGGAACTGATCCATTACTGGAGAATGTCCTTTTTGATCGGCTTCAAACTTTTATCATTGGTGAGATTCACTAAAACAAAGCTTTAACATGTGCAAATTTCAATTTGCCAATTTTATTCAATTGTTTCAAAATGAATTAAGTAGAGAATTCTTCTTGTGATCTGCGTCAGATCTTAACTGCCGGTGTTTTTAATGGGAATTATTTTGGTATTAATTTGGTCAGTGTGGTTGCCACTTTCCCAAGTTTCTTAACCATTTTATCAAATTGGATTTTTATTAAAAATTCAAACCAAATATATTTTCTTGAAAATTGAAGATAATTTGAAATAGAATATTAATTAGAGAAAACAATTCGCGTTTTACTGTCGCTTTATGTTTAACGAGTATTCACTTTCCAGTTTTCAGAAAATTCTCAGCAATTTTATTTTGTACTTTCTTTAAAAAAATAGCTTATCACTCAAAAAGCCTTATTTATTTGTCTTCTAATTTTCAATACTAGTGTTCTGTATGTAGAATAAAACTCACATCATGCACAATGTTACATAGGCCAGTATCAGAATTTGAATCAGTGTGATAACTAGAGAAAGCCTCCTCTGATCGGCTTCAAAATTTTACGCTCGTGGTTCCTCCTGTGATGAAAGTTGATGTTGTTAATTCATTGTGTTGATCCTATTTTGCCAATTTAAATCTCGAAATGGTATAGTATTATTTTTCATCATTGCATTATTTTACCTTGATGTTATTAATTTTGAGCCGAGTAAATTTCGTGTAGGAAATTTTATAAGGTAAATTGTTTGTCAGGTTATAACTAAATAATGTCTCTCCTGTTGATGGACTTCAAACCCTAAATGCTGGACCATGTTAATGCTGGACCATGTTAATGCTGGACCATGTTAATGCTGGACCATGTTAATGCTGGACCATGTTAATGCCAGCAGCACTGCATTAATATTGAGCTGTCTGGCTGCTAGTTTGCACTTTTATTGCCAATTACATCAAATAGATTTATTTTAAATCACAGACAAATATTTTGTTACAGGATTGTAGAAATTTGACAAAAATATTCATGAGAAATGAACAAAAGTGGAAAAAAAATCACGTTATTAAGAAGCTTCCTATTTTTCAGTATATTCACAGCAAAATTTTCGTATGCTTTCTTACAAACTTTCGTATATTTCTCGAGAACGCTTAAGGGTTGAATTAGATCTGAATTGTCCTAATTTACTAATTTAATTCATGAAATTTGGAAATTAGCTTCCATATTACGACACGTGAATTCCTCTTCTGATTCCCTTTAAACCTTCAACGCTAATATTCATCTAACTCATCAACTTCACCTGCACTCTGCACTATATCAATGGTGTGCACTGAGGCACTGAGCATTGTAAGTTATTGAATACAAGGATACCATTCTCGGGTCGCGCAGTCACCGAAATACGTCTATTATTTATTTATTTATTTATTTATTTATTTATCGGTACCTCAAAGGGAGAAAGAACATATAAGTAGCTTCCAGTTTTCTTTCTTACTCCAGCTTCTCGTTATTATTTATCTCGTAACTCAAGGTTTTATTCGATCAGTTCAAATTTTCGAAGTTAGTTTAGCGTATCGAGGGCAAGATTTTGCACTAATTGTGATGTGCAGTTGCTCGATGACCAGAGTTACTGAACACATTAACAGCATCCTGGATTGGCTCCGACAATTTCCAGAACTCACAGCAGCATTGCTTCAATCGTTCAAAAGTGTTGCCTCCAAATTAGACTACTGTGGAGAGTGAAAGCTGAGTATTACCTCACAGTGTGTCAAGACCATGACAGCTCATCTACTGCCTCATAGTGTGTCAAGACCATGACAGCTCATCTACTGCCTCACAGTGTGTCAAGACCATGGCAGCTCATCTACTGCCTCACAGTGTTCAAGACCATGACAGCTCATCTACTGCCTCACAGTGTGTCAAGACCATGACAGCTCATCTACTGCCTCATAGTGTGTCAAGACCATGACAGCTCATCTACTGCCTCACAGTGTGTCAAGACCATGACAGCTCATCTACTGCCTCACAGTGTGTCAAGACCATGGCAGCTAAACTACTGCCTACATTGTGTGTCAAGACCATGACAGCTCATCTACTGCCTCACATTGTGTGTCAAGATCATGACAGCTCATCTACTGTGTGTGTCAAGACCATGGCAGCTCATCTACTGCCTCATAGTGTGTGGCAAGACCATGGCAACTCATCTACTGCCTCACATTGTGTGTCAAGACCATGGCAGCTCATCTAGTGCCTCACAGTGTGTGTCAAGACCATGGCAGCTCATCTACTGCCTCACAGTGTGTCAAGACCATGGCAGCTCATCTACTGCCTCACATTGTGTGTCATGACCATGGCAGCTCATCTACTGCCTCATAGTGTCAGTCAAGACCATGGCAGCTCATCTACTGCCTCACAGTGTGTCAAGACCATGGCAGCTCATGTACTGCCTCACAGTGTTGCTCAAAGCGACAGTCACCTGCAATAACTTAAAATAGTTTCGCCTTCATCTGAGTGTAATTTTTTATTGCACATTTGTTTCTGATTTTTACGGATATTTTTTTTCATGTAAACTTTATGAAAACGAAGTTAGGGAATTTTTAAAACATCTTTTAATAAATAAGTATAATCAGCACCTCTTGCGACCCGCTTTCCTTGGACTTATACTCATCAGAATATTTCAGATTTTTCTCCACCAGTTTTGGCCGAATGACTGACATACTTTTAATCAAGAATTTATCTCATAATTCTGATTTTTTTATATCAAGGAGACGTATCCTGGCAAAGAACACTTGTACAAGAAGCGAGGAAGCGGAAGAGGGAAAGGAGACTGAAGAGGTGTGTTAGTAACTTAATGCACTGGAGTTACTCTCCCTCTCCTAGCATCAAATTTGATCACCTTTTAATCACCAGTTGCTAAGACGTCAACAGGCTTAGGCCTTCCTCCTAAAATAATAATAATATAAATAATGGAGAGAACATACTTTTATTCTACTCTTCTTGAAATTGGACAAGTGTTTTCTGGCAAGGGTCTTCACAACATCTAAACATTTTCCTTATAATCAGTTTAGACCATGTAGACCATATTGGTCGGCTTGCGCAAGCCGAAAATACACGTACATTTCATGTGAACTGGGGCAGCTAGGCGGAAAGCCACTGTTATCGGAGGGGCTGTGGGTTGAGGCGTGTTCCCAGTGCCGGAATGGGAACTGTTTGGAGGAAGTTCCCAGAGTTATGTGCACTCAGGGCTTGGAGACTAGCAGTCTTCCTGTTGGATGTTGCAGCCCTGAGCATGTTGTCATGCTCTTTTTCAACGATGGGGCTATCCCAACTCGATTGTTTGTGGGTCAATGCTACACTAGGTTTTGGTGTTGGAGCAGTAATAGTGCCTTTCGGTAATGGCACTGGTGTAGCTGGAATCCTTTATTCCTGCTGAGTCATCTAGGTTGTCTGGAAGAATTTGTTTTATTAACTAGTCTGATGTTGTGGAGGAGGCTTAGAAAGCTGGGAGGGCAATATATTATGTTTAAGAGATTTTATACAAATTATGTGATGTGTAAATCGCTTTGTATGTGAATTATCCACTAGAGCAACGTAATCTCTTATGTCACATGTCTTGTTGACGGTGATTAGATGGAGCTTAGGGCTGGCTATAAACTTCTATTAATCTGAGTCCCACTTTCTGTAAACTTGGAGGCTAGATTCCCACCCTTCGTGGTGGTAGGGTGTGTGTACTGGAGCTCTGGTGGCGAAACAGAGCAACTTTATTTTCTACAAGATGGCGGAAGCTACAGGAGGAGAGTTAATACTGTTTGTATAGAGCTGCTCCAAGGGGCTGTATACCCTAGCAATGCCGATGTTCTTTCTACCCCTGATTCTACGAGACACGTATGGTATCTCTGCTGTGGACATGTACGGAGTATCGTTGAATGGAGCAGCAAGGATATTTGTAAAGTTAAACACCGGCAGCGCTTATGAAAAGCTAGTGGACAACTATCAAGAGAAGAGGTTAGTCATCAATTCCGCTTAGAGGTTCGGCTGAGAGATGTTTTGACCCACTATTCATGGATAAAAGTTTGAAATGTCCCTTTGAGGCATGTGAGGCGGATGTGAAGGAGGTTTTTCAGCAATATGGAGTCATCCAGGTCATAACAGTGGGTCGGTGGGCCCAGGGTATCTACCTGGTATGCCAGAAGGCTCATTCTCCATTAAAATGTCACTAAGGAGACAGATTCCCTCATATGTGATGCTGGAGATGTTCCATACCCAAGTGTACATTACGTAGGCTGGGCAACTGAGACCGTGTAGACTGTGTGGAGGTACAGGTCACGAGCGGCGTCTGTGACAGCAGGAGGACTCGCAACATCACGGATGTGCTTTTGGTGCTGGGAATGCGGCAGAGGTGAAGAAGCGAGTCGTGAGGAGCGGATGGAGGCAGCTGTGGAAGTCTCAGGAAAGTGGAGTGAAGGTCGGAGGCTGTGGAGGAGGTAGGTGACAACCTTGTCACCTGCAAAGCAGGAGACACAGGTGGAGCAGGCTAGGATGGAGCCAGTGGATGGGCCATCGGGGGTGAGGGATGATTCTCAGGACCTCTCTTTGGTTGATCTGTGTAGATCTTGGATACCCTGGAACCAAGGATTTGTGTGTGAGGTGAATAATGTTGTTCTGGAGGATGTGGTGAATCAATGTGCACAGAGTCTGGGGTAGGGCCCTCATATGGGTCTAAGACTGTGGAGGTGGAAAGTGTATAGGGGGAATGATGATGGGACTATGGAGGTATTGGGTGAGTCCCGTAAAAGGATGTATTAACCCCTGGTCAGAGGTCATGCAAAAGCTTGGGTGGAGGTGGCTAAGGGTGGGAAGGGAAGGCAAAAGGGAAGAGCCTGGTGGCGATGGTAAAGGAGAGTAATGAGGAAGAAGATCGAAAGGAAATGCACCCTGGGTATTTGAAACAGCCGAAGCAGAGAGGAAACCACCGATGAGGCTTTCAAGCTGTTTAGACATGAATGTAAATGGCCTCTGCACGGAGGTAAAGAGAAAGTGGGTAGAAGTGACTTTGAGACGTTTGAAAGTGGATGTGTGCTTCCTTCAGGAGCACAAATTTAGGTGTGGTAGAGAGTTGAGGTTGAGTGGTTATGAGATGTACACTGGTAGTTCCGAGAATGTCAAGGGTGGGGTTGCGATAGGTATATGTTCGTCCAGCCCTTTTCGGTTGAAAGCATGGTAGGAGGGTGGGGAGGATAGTCTGGGTGGAGGGTATGTGGGGAGATGTGCAGGTTTGTTTTATTGGGGTGTACTTGCCGGCGGTAAGAGTCGTCAGGTAAAGGAGGAATTTGTCAGGAGGAGCTAATTTATGTGCTTCGTGGGCTGCCCTTGGTCACGATCGTTGCGGGGGATTGGAATTGTGTCATACGGAGGAAAGATGTAGAACCTAGGGAGCTGGTTGTGTTCTGGGGTGTTGGGTGAGGTGTTGGGGCGATTGGGGTGGTAGATGTCATAAGGGGTGAGGGGTGGAATGTCGAGAATACGTTCTTTCGAAGGGTTATGCTGCGAGGCTTGATAGGATTTATGTTTCTGGGGATGTTAGGGGTGGGCAATGTGAGTTGTGTAGACGTGGGGTTTTCAGATCATCGGGTGTTTTAGTTGATCTTCGTGGGAGGAGTGGTTGCGTGTACCCTAGTTATTGGAAGTTAAATACCCGTTTGTTTGGTGGGGAAGTGCTGTGGGGTGAGGGGAAGGGGATTGGGGATATAGTAGCGTGGTGGTCTGTGAGGGCGAAGGTGGCAATAAGGGAATATTATCAGAGGGAGGGAAGAGAGGATGCGAGGCTGAGGTTGTTACAAAGATACGTGGAGGCTCACTTGAGGGAATGTCAAGGGGGAGGGTAGGGGCGATCGCAGGAGGTAAGGGGTTACAGAAACGGTTAAGGATATTCAAAATGAAAGGTTTCAGGCGATCAGGTGCGTAGTGGGTTAGATGTTTTGTGGGGTGACAAACCGTCGGCTATGGTGTTGCAAAGATTTAGAAGTAGGAGGAAGAGTATGAAAGTGATGTCGCTGAAGGTACAGGAAGGTATGGGAGGGTACAGACTGGGGCAGGTGTTACACTGTGGAGGATAGTGGGGAGTATGCCAGAGTTTGGTTTCAGTGTAAGTGGAGGCATGAGGTGGGTGGGGCCGGAGGAGAGAATGCTCTTGGATGGGGTGTGTGGGGAATTAGTGATGAGGCTAGAAGGGTCATGGCTGAACGTTTTCAAGACACCAAGGACAATGCTTTACATTTAGCAATATAAGTTTGTTTGTATCGTTATGTTATTGGAGGACAAGGTTGTGTATATTTAGGTAGTAGCTGAGCCTAGTCTTTGGGATGTGCAGGTGTGTAGGGGTAGGGTGGGTTTCTAGGTTATTGATAGGGGCTGTATGCATTGTATAGGAGTGTTACAAGTCGTGTACGCTTGTACTTTAAGTTTTATGTTTACTTTGTATTGTTGGTGTTCTTATTCGGAATGATTTTTATCTGAGTAGGTTATGTCTATGCATAATCCTGTGTTATCATTGAATGCTCTTCGTGTTCATTGCAAGCAGGTTGTTCTGCACAAGGATTGATAAGAATGTCACGTTAAAGTTTTGCAGTATGTTGTTAGTTTTGTGAGGTTGCCTAATGTTCGGGGCGCGTGTTATGTTTTGGTTGTTGGATTTTTAATATTTTTATGTATGTTGAGATATGGTTTTTAAATAAAATATAAAAAAAAAAAATGTCGTGGCCCGAGATAGTGAGTGCTGACAAATTTGTAATATATGAAGCGTAGGAAAGCTCGTGCTATCCCCCTCCCTTGAAAAGGTCAGTGGCACTTCAATGATGAATAAATCTGTTAATGAGTCCTTATTTGTACCGTATCTTTATGGGAACAAAATTCGTCCAATTATAAGTTCAATAGACTCTGCAGCATATAACTTGTACTAAATGGTTAGTTAAACTTCTAGCTTCATGGTCTAGGAGGATTTCAGATGCTCATATTAAAATAATGGCAACTTTACAGAAAGGCTGCAAAAATAAAATGTTTCAAAAAACTTTTACCCTGTTCCTGATTTGCTTACTTTTCTTATCATACTTCCTCTGTCATGAAAAGTGTTCTTATCTCCCTCTTTCTCCGTGCTCTCACATTTGTGATCCTCAGTTCCTTGAATAGAAAAATTTCCACTCTTCCTGTAACTCATTTTCCCGATGTAGCTGCCCTTCCCATTTCATAGACTCTGCTTCTCACGTGGGTCAGCAGCAGAGAGGGAGCAGAAGTGTTAAGTGTGCCACTAACAAAATCCATTGAAACTGGGCAACTACCTGAGGTGTGGAAGATGGCAAATGTAGTCCCAATTTTTAAGAAAGGAGACGGACACGGCATTAAACTACAGACCTGTGTCACTGACGTGTATAGTATGCAAAATCATGGAGATCATCGGGAGGAGAGTGGTAGAGCACCTAGAAAGACTTACAAGCTTATAAACGACAACCAGCACGGTTTCAGGAAGGAAAATCTGTGTCACAAATCTACTGGAGTTTTATGACAAGGTAACAGAAGTAAGACACGAGAGAGAGTGGTGGATGAACTGCATTTCCACTTGGACTGCAAGAAGGCGTTCGACACAGTTCCTCACAAGAGTTAATGCAAAAGCTAGAGGATCAGGCACGTAACAGGAAAGGTATTGCAATGGATCAGAGAATATCTGACAGGGAGGCAACAACGAGTCATGGTACGTGTCGAGGTGTCAGAGTGTTACCTGTGACGAGTGGGGTTACATAGGGGTCAGTCTTAGGACCTGTGCTGTTTTATTTATGACATAACGGAAGGGATAGACTCAAAAGTGTCCTGTTTGCAGATGATGTGAAGTTAATGAGGAAAAGAATTAAATCAGTCGAGGATCAGGTAGGACTACAAGAGACCTGTGGACATGCAACAAGCCTGGTCCAGTAACTGGCTCCTTAGTTTAACCCTGCCAAATGCAAGATCGGGGAAGGAAAAGACCGCAGACAGGTATAGTCTAGGTGGCCAGGAGCTGTAAACCACACTCAAGGAAAAGATCTTGGGGTGAGTATAATACCCGAGCACATCCTCCTGAGGCACACATCAATCAGATAACTGCAGCATACGGGCGGCTGGCAAGAGCCTGAAGAGCGTTCTAATACCTAGCAGGAATCGTTCAAGACTCAGTACACTATACGTCAGGCCCCATACTGGGTATTAAGCACCAGTTTGGAACCCATACTTACCTGGTCAAGCACGTCAAGAAATTAGAGAAAGTGCAAAGGTTTTGCGAAACATTTAGTTCAGAGCTAAGGGAATGTCCTACGAAGGAAGGTTAAGGAAATCGGCCGGACAACACTGGAGGACAGGAGGGTTAGGGAAGACATGATAACGACGCCACAAAATACTGCCTGGAATAGACAATTGGATAGACACAGGATGTTCCAAGAGAGGGACGCGAAAACAAGGGGTCTGGTGGAAGTTGAAGACTCGGATGAGTCAAGGGATGTTAGGAAGTATTTCTTTAGTCATAGAGTTGTCAGAAGTGGAATAGTCTAGCAAGTGATGTAGTGGAGGCAAGAACCATACATAGCTTTAAGACGAGGTATGATAAGCTCATGGAGCGAGGAGAGGAAGGGGACCCAGTAGCGATCAGTGAAGAGGCGGGGCCAGGAGCTGAATCTCCACCCTGCAGCCGCAATTAGGTGAGTACATACTGGGTATGCAGCACCAGTTTGGAACCCACACCTGGTCAAGCACGTCAAAAAATTTGGGAAAGTGAAAAGGTTTCAAAACAACGCTAGTCCCAGAGCTAAAGAATGCCCTACGAAGAAAGGCTAAGGGAAATCGACTGACGACACTGGAGGACAGGAGGATTAGGGGAAGACATGATAACGACATTCAAAAAAATGTGAGGAATTGACATTGTGTGGACAGACGAGGGCGTTCCAGAGATGGGACACAGAGAAACAAGTGTGCAGTGGAAGTTGAGGACTCAGATGAGTCAAAAAATGAATGTTAGGAAAATTTGTTAGTCATAGAGTTGTCAGGGAAGTGGAATAGCCTAGAAAGTGACATGGTCTGGAGGGAGGAACCATACATAGTTTTAAGACAGAAGGTTTGATAAAGCTCATGGAACAGAGAGAGAGGACATAGGATCCAGTGAAGAGGCGGGGCAAGTAGCTATGAATCGACCCTACAACCATAAACAGGCAGTACACACACAAAAAAAATCGTGTTTCTATGAAATATATAACTTCAAGTAAATAAACATGTCAACTAAAAAAATTACATAGAATGTATCGAGTACGTCATGACGCCATTTTGGAGGCAAACATTTAAAAGTAATGAGGAAACAAACATTTATTGGATTTCCTGCAATATATCCCTCGCCAATATGTTGCTAAACGTGGCAACAGGAAATCAGGAGCGAGGATAACAGGCAGAGCCAGACTGGAAACCTGGCTTACATGCAGGCGTTGGTGAGCCTGTAACAGATCCTGTGTGGAACATCACTACTACTCCTGAAGGTAGTAGTGTCAGGGCAACGTTCTCTGGTTTACGATTCAAGCTGATGTATTATGGTACGAACCAGGTATAGAGTATATTTATTATTAGAAAACATCGTGAGGAATGAGAATTTTGGGCAAATACTCTTAAGTATTTATTCAGAGTTGATATATAACACTAGGGTACGTGCCCATTGGGTATATTCTTGAGAACGTTGTGAATGGTGAGTTCTCAATGGTACGTCACCAATGTTGATCAAAAAGTGCATGTTCAATAAAGGCATGATGGCCCGAGATAATAACCACTGGAAGAGTGGACAGGTACAGCAGTTGAAGGCTTCGTCACATGTAAGACGGGCGCATAAGGTAGGCCTTATATATTTATGGAGGAATGCATTTATAGCTGATGGGGAGACAGTCTTCTTTTGATGCATTCTTATTATGTCGCCCAGGTTCTCTATTGGACGTAAGGTGAAGCTCGTACGTTGGGTCAAAGATTTAGCAAAGTAATTGTCGAAAAAAAATAAATGATCTGTATCAACATTGCTGCTGAGACAGACAAGAATCTTTAGATCATAAGTATAATACCGATTAGCTGATCAAATTACACATATGTACAAGGCCCCGCCCACTTTCATGACCATACCTTGAACTGATGCTTCTCTCCACTTCTTCAATATGAAGTATCGTTCTCTGCACAAACAAAATCTCTCTTGATAAAGAAATAAAGATTATTTTACGTGTCGTAATGATACTCTTGTTAGTCTTACTGTATATATGGTATATAATGATGTCATTAAGAATGCCTGCATAAGCTGAATAATTAAGGGGTGTTTCCTAATGTGTGAATGCTCCCAACATCAGTCAAGGTTACATACTCAAGATGCATAATAATAGCTGTGTTCCTGGGGGTATATTACTCCATTAATTGTCATAAGAGTGTATGCTCGAGGGTACAAGGAAGACGGTTCTATATTTAAAGATGTATACTTACATGTTTTAGCGTATACATAATGGTATGAGCATAAGTGTTGTGATGTGAAAAATGACTACTGAAAGGTGTGAACTGGTGTACATCTTCAGTGTTTCATATTGTAGGATGCGTAATCAAGGTGGATAGTCAAGTATACTGAATGAATAGTCCTCACAGTGGTTGCTCAAGGATATTTATATGCTATTTTTAATTACAGTTACTTGCTCGTCATATATTTTCCAGTGGTTGTAAGACTTATTAGCTCTTCTTCCAACTCACCTCATCATTCAACCACACACTTCATGCCATGGAACATTAACTCACCTCATCATTCAACCACACACTTCCATGCCATGGAACATTAACTCACCTCATCATTCAACCACACTCTTCATGCCATGGAACATTTCTAGTGTCACTGAATTCAGTTTTTTTTTTTATTTAAAACGGTGGTCTTTTGTTATTCATGTTGTAGTAAACTAAAAAACCTCCATGAAGAGGAGGTTAGAAAGAGAGAATAGTGTCCTACTCTACATAAATGTGGTTCTAATTATATATCCCTGAAAGGGGACATTCTAATAGGATTCCTGATTTAATTATATTTCCTTTTCTTCCCCCTTTAACTTTTTCCATTTTACTTTGGTCATATTCGAGAACGCTTCATCCCGTCATTTTCAAATTTTCAGAGCTTCTGTACGATAATGAAGACAAATTCTTGGAACAACTTCGGTATTTTTACTTCCTCTTGAACAAAGTTCATGACCCACCTTTCCCATTATTCTGGAAAACAACTAACCTGGTCGTCTTCAGATTTGTACCTCACGTGTGGCTTCCTGAACACAAAGATTCACGTCAATTTTATTAAATAAATAATGATATTCATTTTGATTGAAATAAAATATGCTTCTTCTGATTAGTTTCTAAATATTGACGACGCATTCTGTAAAAGAATGATTCCAAAAGGTTTAGCAAATTTGAAGCTTTACCGATATAGTTAAATAACTTGGAAATTTGGAATCAGATAAGTTCCCCAGAGAATGACATTTTTAATCGGTTTAAATGAGCTGTATAAATTTCCATATGCCAATTTTGCTCTTAAATTGTATGATAAATAATTAATCACTGGGGGGATTCTTCTTCTGGTCAACTTGAACTTGTATGTTTCTGTATCTTAATTGGAAGTATTTTTTAATTAATTTTGTACTATTTGGATTCTAGTTTGTCATTTCTTTGCCAATTTTATAATATTAGATGTTTTTAAATCAAAATCCAATATTTTTTCTCACTGGATTGTAAATGGAATGTAAATGAGAAAATAAAATTTCGAAAAAAATCGCGTTTTGTGTTTGTAAGTTTAATGATAACAGTATTACTTTTTTCGAACATAGCAACATTTTTGCTTGTTTTCTCACAAATTTTCGATTATTACTCGAACACTCCTTGTTCAACAAGCTTTAAATTTCACTGCTGGTATAATGTATCTCGGGTAAGATTTGTGGGACTATTTGCATGCGTGTGCGCCTAGGCACAATTTTTCATAGATCATTCCTAAATTGTGTGTCCGTGTAATAACTGGTGACAGACACCTCTTATCGGCTGAAATTTCAACCCTCGTGTGTCCTACTGATAAGCCAGGTATGTTTAGTGGAGTGTGCAGATGCCATTTTTGCCACTTTTAATATCGAAATAGCATAGTATTATTTTACATTAGTGTATGTTTTGCCTTGAATCTGAAAGGGGTTCTTGTCCAAGACCAACAGGTCTGCATGTGGCCACCAGTAACTGCCTGGTTGATCAGGCTTTGATCCACTAGGAGACCTGGTCTGTAAATGGGCTGCTGGAGGCGTTGACCTCTGAATGAACCTTCAGGTGTTCTTCTACTATAACGAATTAATGGGATAAAAATTTCTTTATAAGGAATAATTGCATAAGGGAAGCATAAGTTCAAATACTATAAAATGTGGAGAGAAAATAAATTAGACACATATGCAACACTTGGGTATCTTTATTGAGGAAACGTTTCGCCACACAGTGGCTTCATCAGTCCAATACAAAGTAGAAAGGTGTAAGGAGAGGAGGAGTTTGAGGTTATCAGTCCCTCGGCCTGGAGTCGATTCATCTACATGTGGAGAGAAGCCATGATGAAGAAGTAAGATCGAAACTTTGGTTGAGGCGGTGGTAAAAAAATGAAAACTCATGCATTTTATGCATTGTCTGAAATAAAAAAATTGATTGGTGCCAGAAGATCAAATATTCTAAGATGAGGATAGAAACCTTGTAAAAAAAAGATCGATAAATTTTGGAGTGGTTTGCATAAAGAATGTGAAGCCATTACTCAATGATTTTACGTACTTATTCCAATGAAAATAAATTAAAAATTGATGCTTTATATAAACCCTCCTTTTTGGTTGCTAAAAAAAATGACTATGGTGGTGAAAAAAATATATGGAAAAATCAAAGATTCTTGTTAGGTGTATTATGGTCTTTCATACTTCCATGTGATGGTACTATTGGCAGCAGTGGGGCCCAAAACTGAATAAATAATAACAAACTCGGTAAGCCCATCGCACAAGCCATGAAATCCCATCCTGTTGTGTTTGCAGTAATAATGTCTTGTTTGATACTCTAAAGGAAGTGTGTGCCGAGACACCAGTCCAGATGAGAGCAACCATGATGCTATAAGTCGACGTGTTAGCTGGATGCACATCCAGGCACTGCCTTACTCTTGTCTTGCCAAGTAGCAAAGAAAGGCCTTGAGATATACAAATCATGATGAGGGGGTTCTCAGGTCCTGGTGTGAGGACCTGGACACACCAATAGCAGCATGAAAGGTATTATAATTCTCAGACTACTCCTGTGCTATTGTAATCATTAATTTTATTTACTTTTATATTTTTTGCTCAGCAAACTCTCCCCCACAAAGTTAGAGTTTCGAGAGCTTTGGGTATGAGTGTTGAATCCACACAATGCTGTTGACTTACATTTATCACAGCTCTCTCTGCTTACCTCGACTATTGTCCTTCCTGTTTACTCTCACTTCTTCAAGGAATGAGATCCGCCTCTAGTACCAGTGTGCTGGTCCATTCTTCTGTTCAAACTTTTAAGTGTAGCTAGGCAAAAAAGGCAAGAAATGAAGCAAGGGGTGTAAATAAGGGTGTGGTAATAAGCATGATACTTTTTTTCATAAAGTTAGTATACAAGTGAGCTGCTCAGCATTACAGAAAAACCATGGGATACGTAAGTGATAATATAAGACATGTGCTCAGTGTTGAAAGAAATAAAATGGGATGGTGGTGTAGCGATGTTTAAAAAACAAAATGGATTGAAAAATGGATTAGAGATAACACAACGAATTAACATTAGCGATCTCGCTCGCTCTGATAAATTTATGGAAGGTAAAGCAGTAAACCCAGTATCCGTGAATTCAGTTCTCTGTTGTTTGAATTATCTGCGGTTTACCGTGGGCAAAAATATCCCTTAATTTTGCTTAATAATGACCCCTTAAGTAGCGATGCTGGCAGCTCTTCAAACACTAAGAGAAGCCGTGAAGTGCTTCCGTCAGTGAACAAGTGATAATTCTCAACTTAGTGAGCATAATTTATCAATTTAACTTTATCATAGGTATGTATGTAAACGAAAAACGACTGATTATTTATATGTGGTTCGCTACTATCCGCGGTTTAGGGTACCAACGGTAGGTAGGAAATTATCCCCCTCGGATACGAGGGACTTCTGTACTTCTATCTCCTTTCCTTACAGGATGCGAGAAGTTCATGGGATGGGATAGAATATACGGTGTGTGAGAGGGATAGTAGGGCCGACTGCAGTCACAGTCTAGGATACAAGTTAAACAAACCATGGTACGGGGCTTTTGAACCCACAGCAAGTCATAAAGCTCACTCAAGAATGGGTTCAAATCCCACTCATAACGTGGTTTCTTTGCAATCGTTTTATTACAAATTCGTGAGTAATGTTAGAAGTTTATGATAAACTAGCCATAACGTAACTAAAAATTTAATTGACGTCGTGCTAGTCAAAACAGTGACCAGCACGACTTGTTGGAATGACTGGGGCTTTCAACCCTCCGTAACGATAGAAAGGATAGATGAACAACTCTTTCTTAACATCTGTATACGCGCTGTACGCAAACTGATGCTCCTTGACAACACGAAACTACGCTGGTAACAGCTAACTTAATCATCTTAAGTTAAAGAACACAGTGAAACTAATGTGACATTTTATTATGGCAACGCTTCGCTCTCCAGTAGAGCGAAACGTTGTCATAATTAAAAGTCGCATTAGTTGTATTTTGTTTCTTTTTACTTAACATATTAGCGGTAATTTCAACATTATTACAACTTGAGCATCAACTTACCTTAGTGATGCTGTCATCTCTCCCTCGACGATCTTTGAAGCTTCACCTACCTGTAATGTAAACACTACCTATTAATACATAGCTCCCAGATCCATCTATACCTGATCTATGTATTCCAGGTGAATGTATTCCAGGTCCATATATTCCAGGACCATATAATCTAGGTCTATGTATGCCAAGTCCATGTATTCCAGGTCCATGTATTCCAGGTCCATGCATTCCAGGTCCATGCATTCCAGGTCCATGTATACCAAGTCCATGAATTCCAGGTCCATGTATACCAAGTCCATGAATTCCAGGTCCATGTATACCAAGTTCATGTATTCCAGAACCATGTATTCCAGGACAATATATTCCAGGTCCATGTATTCCAGGTCCATGAATTCCAGGGACATGTGTATCATTCAGCCTACATCTTCAGGAAGTATCTCAGTTATACCTCCTCACACACGCGTTATCCCTCCTCACACACACACACACAGGCTCAATACATAGCTTTAAGAAGAGGTGTGACAAAGCTCATGGCGCAGGGAGAGTGACCCAGTAGCGGCCAGTGAAGAGGCGGAGCCAGGAGCTATGATTCGACCCCTGCAACCACAACTAGGTGAGTACACACACACACACACACACACACACACGAGCGGGGTGCCACAGGGATCAGTCTTAGGACCGGTGCTGTTTCTGGTATTTGTGAACGACATTACGGAAGGAATAACCTCCGAAGTGTCCCTGTTTGCAGATGTGAAGTTGATGAGAAGAATTCAGTCGGACGAGGACCAAGCAGAACTACAAAGGGATCTGGAAAGGCTGCAAGCCTGTTCCAGCAATTGGCTCCTGGAGTTCAACCCCACCAAGTGCAAAGTCAACAGGATTGGGGAAGGGCAAAGAAGACCGCAGACGGAGTACAGTCTAGGGGACAAGAGACTACAAACCTCACTCAAGGAAAAAAGATCTTGAGGTGAGTATAACACCAGGCACATCTCCTGAGGCGCACATCAACCAAATAACTGCTGCAGCATACGGGCGCCTAGCAAACCTAAGAACAGCATTTCGACATCTTAATGAGGAATCGTTCAGGACCCTGTACACTGTGTACGTTAGGTCCATACTGGAGTACGCAGCACCAGTTTGGAACCCACACCTACCCAAGCACGTAAAGAAACTAGAGAAAGTGTAAAGGTTTGCAACAAGACTAGTCCCGGAGCTAAGGAGTATGTCCTACGAGGAGAGGTTAAGGAAAATCGTCCTGACGACACTGGAGGACAGGAGAGATAGGGGGGACATGATAACGACATATAAAATACTGAGAGGAATTGACAAGGTGGACAAAGACAGAATGTTCTAGAGATGGGACACAGCAACAAGGGGACACAGTTGGAAGTTGAAGACTCAGATGAATCACAGGGATGTTAGGAAGTATTTCTTCAGTCACAGAGTGGTCGGGAAGTGGAATAGTTTGGGAAGCGATGTAGTGGAGGCAGGATCCATTCATAGCTTTAAGAAGAGGTATGATAAAGCTCATGGCGCAGGGAGAGTGACCCAGTAGCGGCCAGTGAAGAGGCGGGCCAGGAGCTGTGACTCGACCCCTGCAACCACAACTAGGTGAGTACACACACACATTATACCTTCTCTAAAACACACACACACACACACACACACACACACACACACACACAAACACACACGTTATACCTCCTCTCACACACACACACACACACACACACACACACACACACACACTCGACCCCTGCAACCACAAATAGGTGAGTACAAATAGGTGAGTACACACACACACACACACACACACACACACAAATACACACCTTGTGTAAGTATCCTCACAATATATCGTAAAATCTTAGGACTTCATTAAACAACAATGGAAAAAATTATTTTTATTATGCAGTGGAGGTGAGATTATCATCAATTGTGGAACTGAAACTCACCTTTCATGATGGAAGATGGTATCTGCATGACTGTAGCCAGCTGGTGCTAAATAGCTAGCTGGTGCTGGGGTAGCTAGGTAGCGCTGAGGTAGCCAGCTAGTGTTGGGGTAGCCAGCTGGTGCTGGGATAGGCAGCTAGTGCTGGGGTAGCCAGCTAGTGCTGGGGTAGCCAGCTAGTGCTTGTGTAGTCAGCTGATGCTGGGGTCGCCAGCTGGTGCAGGGGTAGCCAGCTAGTGCTGGTGTAGCCAGCTGGTGCAGGAGTAGCCAGCTAGTTCTGGTGTAATCAGGTGGTTCTGGGGTAGCGAGCTATTGCTAGGGTAGCCAGCTGGTGCTGGGACCAAACCAGCTGTTCTATCCTCAACAACTTTGAGGCAATGTTAATTTGTTGTTTTCTGGGAACACTCCCGCGATAGCACTCCCGCGATAACACTCCCGCGATAACACTCCCGCGATAACACTCCCGCGATAACACTCGCGCGATAACACTCGCGCGATAACACTCGCGCGATAACACTCGCGCGATAACACTCGCGTGATAACACTCGCGCGATAACTATATGAACTTACAATCACTTATAACAATTCACTAGCTTACTACCATTAGTTATAATCAATACGATATAAACATCGATAATAATTGCGCATTCAGTACTGATTTTGAGAGCGCTAAATTCTTATGGATTATACACAGTCTGAGTACTTATAAACATGTTATATACACTGATATACACCAGTATATACACAGAGATGTATATATCTGTATATACACTGAAAGGTGTACACTTCTCAATGTATATACTTAGATACCTAAAATAGAAAATAAAGTTACACCGATGTGTGTATACACATACACATCTCATCTCTGGGTGTATATTTACCGAAGGATATACACATTTCAGTGTATTTTACCTGTAGGTAGGAGAGTGTATTGAAGCGACCGTCCTGTTGTAGGTGGTCCAACCACAGTGAGGGAAAATAAGCTTCGTCAAGCTCAGCTTCGAGTCTTCGAAGCTTTTCACGAAGCCTTTGAATGAGTCGTTTCTCCACGAAGTTTTTAACCTCTTCATGAACACGGGATTCATACACCGAGAGGAGTATGTTTCTCCGTGTATACACCCAGAATTTAATTCCCATTCTAGGTATTAAAGTATTCCTGACTGGTGGTATACAGGTTGGTTAATAGGGTTTGAAACCTATCGACTACACAAGGGTTACGCGGTAACCTATCCACCTCCAGAAAAGAATTTTTTATACCCAAACAATTCAAAGAAATTCTTAACATATATACCCTAAGAGATATGCAGCTGTCAGGGTATATACCCTGTAGGTATACAGGTGACTTGCAGCACTGATAACCCTAGTGTAGTAGATAGACTTTAAACCCCACTAACCAACCAATCAGCCTTAATGACCCTCGTGTAGTAGACAGACTCTAAACCCATTAAAAATATTATTAATAATAATCTTTTTTTCTACAAGTACAGACCATAGCTGACATCAATGACAAACTACTATATAGAAAGCCCCATGTTATGCTGAGCATTTCCAGCAAATTAAGTCAATTTTGTTCCCAGGATGTGACCCACACCAGTCCACTAACACCCAGGCACCTATTTTACTGCTAGGTGAGCATGGACAGCAGGTATCTTATGGAAACACGTGCTAATGTTTCCACCCCGTACCGGGGATCGAACCCCAGACATCAGTGTGTGTGACCTGACTGCGCTACCAATCGAGCTGCGCGACACCAATATTTTTTATGAGTTACTTAACGAAGATTCGACGTATCAGTGAACCCTCACCCTCTTTATTTCTCTCTCCCCCTCTCCTCTCTCACCTCTCTCTGTCTCTCTCTCCTATCTCTCTCTGTGTCTCTCTCTTCCTCCCTACATATGTATGTCGTGTCGAATAGGTAAAACTGGTCAATTAGCAAGAACTCGTTTAAAATTAAGTCCTTTCTAAAATGTTCTCTTAAACGTTTAGAGACATTTTTTTCATTTATGTTGAAGTAAAAATTAATATTTTTGTACCAAAAGAACCTTAGTAAACTTACATTACCTTATTACAACAAGCGCAATTAAATTTAGCCTAATCCAACTAAATACATTTTAGATAAACAAACACAATGAAATATATTTTTTTCGTTAGGTTCAGAATGTTTTTTTAAATTATTACATACACAAATTTTCACTTGTCCTGTTAGGCAAAAAGTGTGTTGCTATTTAAGCCAAAATTGCAAGTGCTGAATAGGTAAAACTTTCGATTTTGGCCTAAATAGCAACGCTATTCTTGCCGAATAAGGCAAAACTAAATATAGTTTAGATACGTTTACAATAATTTAATAATAAACAAACACAATGAAATATATTTTTTTTTGTTAGGTTCAGAATGAGTTTTGCGAAATTATTGCATACACAAATTTTCGCTTGTCTTATATTGCGCTTGTTGTAATAAGGTTAGGTAGGTTTTCAAAGTTTTTCTTGGTACAAAATTATAAATTTTTACATTAACATAAATGAAAAAAAAATATATCTTTAAACGTATAAGAGAAAATTTTAGAAAAGACTTAATTTTAAATGAGTTCTTGCTAATTGACCAGTTTTACCTAATCGGCACGACATATATATAAATATATATATATATATATACTCACACTCCCGCTCACTACTCTCCCACCCTCATCCCCCATGCATCCATGCTGTCCTTCACCCGTTACCCCAGAGCTGGCGCCCTCCCACCCACACCATGTCACAAGAAGTGCTGGGTTCCCAGGAATCTCCACGACAGAGCCAACGCCTTGGAACCCGTCCAAGAGGCATCTGCCAGGTGTGCCATAGGGAATGTGCACTCAATCCCTCTACTGGCAACATCCGTGCACACAATGGATGTCTAGGCTCCAGGAGGGCTCCAAAATGGGAACAGCCAACAGACCCTCCCAGCAGACAGAGCTGACAGCCACCCTGACTTCACCTCTACAGAGTACCTAAAAGCTGCAATCAAATTAACATCCACCAGGACGCTGACACACATCCCCAAAGCAGCTCGCCATGAAGCTGCCAGCAAATTCGCTGACCTCTTGAAGAAAGTCAACGATGCTCCTGCAAACAATGGATCCTGGCACAACCTACTGCTTTTTGGCAATGCCTGTTTGGCTGTCCCACCAAGGAGGGACAAGTCACTAGCTACATCTGTTATCAGGGCAATAAATGCATTCCCTAGAGATGACAACCTTGTCCGTATCCCCTCCAGGGCGTCAAACACCCGCCAGGCAAATGTCAACAACAGGACACCTGACGCCTCAAAAATCATGGCCCACATTAGCAGAAAAATAGAAGAGGGTAATACTATCGGAGCACTGAGGTTTATAACCAGTGAGGATACCATCGCTCCTAAGGATATCATTACAGCACAAGCCCTGAAGGACAAACATCCACCCAGGGCTCCCAGTATCAACATTGGCCCCTTGACATTCCAGCAGGGAAGAACATTTAACCTTACGGGACGCCGATGTGTATAAAGCTGCTATGTCTTTCCCACAGGGCTCAGCAGGAGGTTTCACTGGTTTAAGGCCACAACACTTAAAACAAATGCTCAATCCAGGTCTTGGTGAGGTCTCTGAGAGATTGTTGTCTGAACTCACCAAATTTTCCAATGGGTGCCTGGCTGGTAGGGTCCCACAGGCCATTAGACTCCTTTTCTTTGGTGCCTCACTGTGTGCCCTCCGGAAAAAGGACGGAGGAATCAGGCCCATTGCAGTGGGCAACACCCTTCGGCGCCTAGTTGCCAAGGCTGCAGTACGAATGGTGAGTCAAGATGCTGCCTCAATGTTGAAACCAACTCAGCTCGGTTTTGGTGTTCAACAAGGCTGTGAAGCAGCTGCCCATGCAGCACGAGTATACATAAACAACATGTCCAATGAAAAAGCCTTAATCAAATTGGACTTTGCCAATGCTTTCAACTCAGTCAGAGGGATGCTGCTCTCCAAGCAGTTTCTAGGCACTTTCCTTCCCTCTATCCCTTCATAGAATCGTGTTATAGTGTGGCTTCTAAACTTTTGTTTGGGGACCATGAAATTGACTCGTGTGAGGGTGTGCAACTGGGGGACCCTCTTGCTCCCTTTCTATTCTGTCTAGCCATCAAGGATGTCACAGAAGCATTGTCCAGTGAGCCCAATATCTGGTTCTTGGATGATGGCACCCTAGCTGGCACTACACAATCTCTCCTAGGAGACATCAAGAAAATTAAAGATATGGTAGGTAGCCTGGGCCTATCTTTAAACCCCACCAAATGTGAGATAGTTTCCACCAATCCACAGATGATCCAGGACATTAGGGCTGTTTTACCAGGAGCACGAGCCATCGATCCAGCCAACAGCACTCTCCTTGGTGCTCCTCTTGGGCCCAATGCCATCGATCTGGTCCTGAAAAAAAAATCTCCGACCTCAGGACGATCTAAGGCAGGATGAAAGACATCGACACACATGATGCCTTCTACCTACTCACCAGGTGCCTGTCAATCCCAAAACTTACATACTTCCTAAGATGCTCCCCAGCCTTCAACAGCCCGAAACTCGAGGAATACGACTCTCTCCTCAAGACCATGCTAGAGAGTGTATTGAATCTTTCCCTCGAAGATGGACATTGGATGCAAGCCTCACTTCCAGTCAGACTTGGGGGGCTGGGAGTACGCAAATCCTCCCAGATTGCCCTACCAGCTTTCTTATCCTCTTCCATAGCATCAAATGAGCTAATAAAACAAATTCTTCCAGACAACCTCAGTGATTCAGCAGGAATACAGGACCCTAGCTACACCAGTGCCATCACTGAATGGGAGACTCTTGCTGCTCCAACACCAAAACCTAGTGAAGAACTGGCCTACAAACAGTCAAGCTGGGACGGCCCCATCGTTGAAAAGATACTTGCCAATATGCTCAGGGCCGTAACATCAGACAGGGAGACTGCCCGTCTCCTAGCTGTGAGTGCACATCACTCTGGGGACTTCCTCCAAACAGTTCCCATTTCGGCCATGGGAACACGCCTGGACCCTAAGACCCTTCGTATTGCAGTGGCTCTGCGCCTTGCTGCCCCTATTCACACAGAATATACGTGTATTTGCAGCGATGCGCAAGCCGACCAATATGGTCTACATGGTCTTAAATGTTCTAAAACCAAGGGTTAGCATGCAAGACACAATGAGGTCAACGACATCATAAAGAGAACCCTTGCTACAGCTGGATGCCCAGCCGAGAGAGAGCCTTAATCACTAGCAGCCAACAACGCCCACAACCCAGCAAACCGCCCCGACGGGATCACCATCTATCCTTGGAAGAATGGCAAGCTCTTAGCATGGGATTATACCTGTGTGTCGACACTGGCTGACACCTACATCCATCACAAAGTTGGGCGACAGGGAGGAGCTGCTGACCACAGAGAGGAGTACAAGATCGGCAAGTACAGGGACATAAGCCAACAGTATAAATTTGTCCCAGTGGGATCAGAGACCTTGGGAGCGTGGGGAAAAAATGCAACACGTTTCCTTAAAGAACTGGGTTCCAGACTCATCGACACCACCAGGGACCCAAGGGCAGCCACGTTCATGTTCCAGCGTCTCAGCGTGGCCATCCAGAGGGGAAACGCATGCTGCATACTTGGCTCGCGTCCGGCCTCGGAGGAGCTGGAGGAGATTCATAATCTTTGACATATTGTACCATTGTATTCATGTTCATGTTTGTGTTTTCCATAAATGTATTCTGTCTATTAATAAAGCATTTATATGTATGTATGTGTGTATATAGGATGGGGTGGTAGGAGAAGTGGAATATTCAAATGGCTTCAGGAAGAAATCCAAATATTCTTCCTTGAAGCCTTTTTATCCACTTCTCCGAGGCTATGGGTCCCACAATTTGCACTAGAGGTGGACCCCATCCTATATATTTATAAATATATATAAATATATATAAATAAATAAATATATATATATATATATATATATATATATATATATATATATATATATATATATATATATATATATATATATATATATATATATATATATATATATATATATATATATGTCGTGCCGATTAGGTAAAACTTGCGATTCTGGCTTAAATAGCAACGCTCACCTTGCCATATAAGACAAGTGAAAATTTGTGTATGCAATAATTTCCCAAAATCATTCTGAACATAAGGAAAAAATATATTTAATTGTATTTGTTTATTATTAAATTAATGTTAACGTATCTAAAATATATTTAGTTGGGTTAGGCTAAATCAAATTGCGCTTGTTGTAATAAGGTTAGGTAGGTTTTCAAAGTTTCTCTTGGTACAAAATTATAAATTCTTACATTAACATTAATGAAAAAAATATATCTTTAAACGTATAAGAAAATTTTAGAAAGGACTTAATTTTAGATGAGTTCTTGCTAATTGACCAGTTTTACCTAATCAGCACGACATATATATATATATATATATATATATATATATATATATATATATATATATATATATATGTCGTGCCGATTACGTAAAACTTGCGATTTTGGCTTAAATAGCAACGCTCTTCTTGCCATATAAGACAAGCGAAAATTTGTGTATGCAATAATTTCGCAAAAATCATTCTAAACCTAACGGAAAAATATATTTCATTGCGTTTGTTTATTATTAAATTAATGTTAACGTATCTAAAATATATTTAGTTAGGTTAGGCTAAATTAAATTGCGCTTGTTGTAATAAGGTTAGGTAGGTTTTCAAAGTTTCTCTTGGTACAAAATTATAAATTTTTACATTAACATAAATGAAAAAATATATCTTTAAACGTATAAGAAATTTTTAGAAAGGACTTAATTTTAAATGAGTTCTTGCTAATTGACCAGTTTTACCTAATCGGACGACATATATATATATATATTTTATATATATATATATATATATATATATATATATATATATATATATATATATATATATATATATATATATATATATATATATATATATATATATATATATATGATATATATATATATATATATATATATATATATATATATATATATATATATATATATATATATATATATATATATATATATATATATATATTCTAGATTCGCAAGAGCAGGCGAAATATTCACAAACACTGATCTCTGGCCGACGGAGACTCGAACCTACGAACCTCATGACAAGGTACGCAGTGCTTTGCCGACCGTACCACACTGGTTCAATACCTTGGCATCCAGCTTTCGCTAGACGTTATTCCAAGGCAGCCAGCTTTCAGGCAGATGGCTTACAGCTTTCATCTCATCCCTGCATGCATCGACACAACTAGAGATTTTTACAATGCTAGGAATTCGCAAGAGCAGGCGAAATATTCACAAACACTGATCTCTGGCCGACGGAGACTCGAACCTACGAACCTCATGACAGGTACGCAGTGCTTTGCCGACCGTACCACACTGGTTCAATACCTTGGCATCCAGCTTTCGCTAGACGTTATTCCAGGCAGCCATCTGCCTGAAAGCTGGCTGCCTTGGAATAACGTCTAGCGAAGCTGGATGCCAGGCTTGGACCAGTGTGTGCGATCGGCAAGCCTCGCTATTCATGGTTCAGGATTCTACTCATCGGCCGAAATCAGTGTTTGTATATATATATATATATATATATATATATATATATATATATATATATATATATATATATATATATATATATATATATATATATATATATATATATATATATATATATATATATATATATATATATATATATATATATATATATATATATATCGTGCCGATTAGGTAGAACTTGCGATTTTGGCTTAAATAGCAACGCTCTTCTTGCCATATAAGACAAACGAAAATTTGTGTATGCAATAATTTCATAAAATCATTCTGAACCTAACGAAAAAATATATTTAATTGTGTTTGTTTATTATTAAATTAATGTTAACGTATCTTAAATATATTTAGTTGGGTTAGGCTAAATTAAATTGCACTTGTTGAAATAAGGTTAGGTAGGTTTTAAAGTTTCTCTTGGTACAAAATTATAAATATTTACATTAACATAAATGAAAAAAATATATCTTTAAACGTATAAGATAAAATTTTAGAAAGGACTTAATTTTAAATGAGTTCTTGCTAATTGACCAGTTTACCTAAACGGCACGACATATATATATATATATATGTCGTGCCGTCGTAAAACTTACGATTTTGGCTTAAATAGCAACGCTCTTCTTGCCATATAAGACAAGCGAAAATTTGTGTATGCAATAATTTCGCCAAAATCATTCTGAACCTAAAGAAAAAAATATATTTCATTGTGTTTGTTTATTACTAAATTATTGTTTTATTTATTATTTTATTAACACATCGGCCGATTCCCACCAAGGCAGGGTGGCCCGAAAAGAAAAACTTTCATCATCATTCACTCCATCACTGTCTTGCCAGAAGGGTGCTTTACACTACAGTTATAAAACTGCAACATTTACACCCTCCTTCAGAGTGCCGGCACTGTACTTCCCATCTCCAGAACTCAAGTCCGGCCTGCCGGTTTCCTGAATCCTTCATAAATGTTACTTTGCTCACACTCCAACAGCACGTCAAGTATTAAAAACCATATGCCTCCATTCACTCCTATCAAATACGCTCACACATGCTTGCTGGAAATCCAAGCCCCTCGCACACAAACTTCCTTTACCCCCTCCTCCAACCTTTCCTAGGCCGACCCCTACCCGCCTTCCCTCCACTACAGATTTATACACTCTCGAAGTCACTCTGTCTCGTTCCATTCTCTCTACATGTCCAAACCACCTCAACAACCCCTCCTCAGCTCTCTGGACAATCGTTTTGGTAATCCCCCCCCCCCCTAATCTCCAAACTCGGATTCTCTGCATTATATTCACCCTCAATTGCCCTCAGACGACCCCCCACTGCCTCCAGCCTTCTCCTTGTTGCAACATTCAAAACCCTTCCTCACACCCATACAAGACGTTGGTGTTACTATACTCTCAACTTTCCCCCTTTTTTCTTTCGGATAAAGTTCTTTGTCTCAACAAGCCCTCAGTGCACCCTCTCCTTTTCGCCCTCGTCAATTCATGTTTACCTCATTTTTCATCCCCCTTTTCTCGCTCCCAAATATCTGAATACATTCCCTTTTCCATACTCCCCCCCTCAGTATGATATCCAATCTTCTGTAACCTAATTTCTTTATCCAATCACCACTTTTCCTATATTCACTTAAATTTCCTTCTTTTACACCCCCACCAAACTCATCCCCAACCTCTGCAACTTCTTTTAGAATCTCCAAAAGCACAGTGTCATCAGCAAAGAGCAACTGTGGCAACTCCCACTTTTGTTAGATTCTTTATCTTTTAACCCCCCACCTCTTGGCAACACCTGAACATTCACTTTCTTATAACTCCATCTATAAATATGTTGAACAACCATGGTGACATCCCATCCTTGTCTAAGGCCTACTTTTACTGGGAAATAACCCCCCTCCCATACTCTAACCTGAGCCTCATATCTTCGAAAAACCTTCCTGCTTTCAATAACCTATCTCCTATTACATGTATTTGCAAATCTGCCACATTGTTCCTTATCCACCATTCTATCCCTTTTTTTTAAATAAATAAATGCCAAAAACCTCTTTACCCTTTTCAAAACTGTTCACCTTTTTTTCACTTGGTCTACACACCCCCCCCCTTTCCCCAAACCCCCTTGTTCATCTGCTATCCTCTCTCCCCTTACTTTTAATCCTTTCAACATTAACTCTACCATACACTTTACGGTATACTCAACAGACTTATTCCCCTATAATTTTACACTCCTTTTTCCCCTTTGCCTTTATACAAAGGAACCATGCTCTCTGCCAGTTCCTAGGTACCTTACCCTCTTCCATACATTTATTAAATAAAAAAACTAACCACTCTAAAACTATATCATCACCTGCTTTTAACATTTCTATCTTTATCCCATCAATCCCAGCTGCTTTACCCCCTTTCATTCTGCCTGCCCCACGCACTTACACTCACAACTGGTCCTTCCCCCCCTCCCCATAAGGTGTTATTCCTCCTTGCCTCCACCTGGCGCTACCCTTCCACCTGGCAGCTCCCTTCCACCTGGCAGCTACCCTTCCCCCCTGGCAGCTACCCTTCCACCTGGCAGCTACACTTCCACCTGGCAGCTACCTTCCACCTGGCAGCTACCCTTCCACCTGGCAGCTACCCTTCCCCCTGGCAGCTACCCTCTGGCCTACCCTTCCACCTGGCGCTACCCTTCCACCGGCGCTACCCTTCCACCACGCGCTATTCTTCCCCCTCGCGCTACCCTCCACCTGGACTCCCTTCCACCTCGCAGCTCCCCCACCTGGCAGCTCCCTTCCACCTGGCAGCTACCCTTCCCCTGTCAGCTCCCTTCCCCTGGCAGCTACCCTTCCACCTGGCAGCTCCCTTCCACCTGCCAGCTACCCTTCCACCTGCCGTACCCTTCCACCTCGCAGCTACCCTTCCACCGGCAGCTCCCTTCCACCTGGCAGCCCCCCCCTGGCAGCTACCCTTCCCACCTGGCAGCTACCCTTCCACCGGCAGCTACCCTTCCACCTGGCAGCTACCCTTCCACCTGGCAGCTACACTTCCACCTCCAGCTACCTTCCACCTCGCAGCTACCCTTCCACACTACCATTCACAAGTCAGTTATTACACTCTGACCAAATTTAAATCTTTAAAGTCTCGAGTTTATTATCTGTTTGGAGTGATCTTGGACAGTTTGATTGTGGTTGTTTGATATTCATGTAATAATTTGTGAATGCCTCCTCCATAACTTTAAATCTTCAACTATACTGTATTCATTCTTTAACCACTAAGGTTTATAAAATGCTATTAACCCTTATTTCCTTGCAGTGCAAATTTCCCAATTTACCAACAGTTAATTATCTTTGCATTCTAGATTGTGTGCAATAACTAGAGAATGCATCTACTGGTCGGCATCAAACTGTCAGCACTAGTGTCTTTCTTCTAGAAATTTCACATTATTGCGTTGTGTAAAATATTATATTATTTATTTTTAAGGAAAATGATTTCCATGCAATATACAGAAAGGGCTAATTAATCACAACCTTCAATACTGAAATATTTTTTAAGACTATGTAACCAGTTTTCCACTTTTTTGGGGAAAAAATAATTTCTGTTTTTTATGGGGTAATTTGTGAATACATCGTCTGACTGGTTTATACTTTCTTGCTGGAAACTGGAGAGGAAGTGGTAATGCCCCCGAACATAAAACTGGAATTTTTAAAGAATATTGGGCTCTGTAAAATAATAATGACTTTCTCTTGTGATTGACTTTAAACTTTCAGAGCTGGTGTATCTTAGGAAAGTTCAAACTGGTGCTGAAGAAACATTTCCATTTATTTTTTTTTAATTGGAACATTATTTCAATCATTACAGGTGAATGCCTCTTCTGATTACCTTTAAATTTTCAGTGTCGATATTTTCTGTGTTAGAAGCAAGAGAAACACTTTCTGTGATGAATGATAAACATTCTAAAATTTACCTTACAGTAAATGTACCCAAATGGAAACAAAAATATTTGCTTTAACCTCCAATGGACAAATTAAATTTGCCCTGTTAGACAATAAGTTCTAATATTTTTTATTATTAACACGTCGGCAGTTTCCCACCAATTTAGGGTGGCCCGTAAAAGAAGAACCTTCACCATCATTCCCTCCATTACTGTCTTGCCTGAGGCTCACTTACATTACAGTTATAAAACTTCAACATTAACACCCCTCCTTTAGGTGCCGGCACTGCAGGTTTTCTGAATATCTTCAAAATATTACCCTGCTCACACTCCAATAGCACATCAAGTCCTAAAAGCCATTTGTCTCCATTCGCTCCTAACATGCTCACGCATGCTTGCTGAAAGCCCAAGCCCCTCGCACACAAACCTCCTTTACCCCTCCCTCCAACCTTTCCTAGGCTGACCTCTAGCCCGCCAACCCTACACTACGGTTTATATCTCGAAGTCATTTTATTTTGTTCCATCCTCTCTACATGTCCGAACCACCTTAACAACCCCTCCTCGGATCTTTGGATAATAGCTTTGGTAATCCCACCTCCTCCTAATTTCCAAACTACGAATTCTCTGCATTATATTCACAATGCACATTGCCCTCAGACAAGACATCTCCACTGCCTCCAGCCTTCTCCTTGTTGCAACATTCACCACCCATGCTTCACCCATATACAGCATTGGTATAAGTATACTCTCATTCATTCCCCTCTTTGCTTCCATGGACAAAGTTTTTGTCTCCTCAGACCCCCTCAGTGCACCACTCACCTTTTTGCCCTCGTCAGTTCTATGATTCACCTCATCCTTCATAGACCCATCTGCTGACACATCCACTCCTAAATATCTGAACACGTTCACCTCCTCCGTACTCTCTCCCTCAATCTGATATCCAATCTTCCGTTACCTATTTTTTAACCTCTTCACCTTCTTCTTTCCTACATTCACTTTTTAATTTTATTCTTTTACATACCCTACCAAACTCATCCAACAACCTCTGCAACTTCTCTTCAGAATCCCCCAAAAACACATTGTCATCAGCAAAGAGCAACTGTGACAATTCCCACGTTGTGTTAGATTCTACTTACACTTAGGTCACACTACACAGGCATGCATATATATATATATATATATATATATATATATATATATATATATATATATATATATATATATCACACACATCTAATTTTTCTTCTTCTTTTTCTTAATAGTTCTTGTTCTTCATTTCCTCTATTCTCCATGGTGAAGTGGAAAGAATCTTTCCTCCGTAAGCCATATGTGTCGTATGATGCTACTAAAATGCCGGAGCAATGAGCTAGTAACCCCTTCTAATGTAGAAAATACTAAAAAGGAAGAAAAACTTTATACGTTCCATTATAACACATTAAAATAAAGACATGTTAAATTGCAATACAGGTAAATAAGTACAAGTGTCATGTAAGTCAAAATGATGGATTATCATTACATTGTTAATATATAACACAGACAAGATAATGTATGAACCATATACATGGATATGTTTTCATTCAGACTTTCTCAATTTGAACAAAAAGAGAAAATAATGAAGACGGTGGATAGGTAATTTAAAGTAACCATTTTCTGAGTCTTGATAAATCTGAAACAGTAGCTTAACGGAAGAAGAATGAACAAGTCTCTGGTTCGTGATAAGTCTCCCCCTATCACTAGTCTGAATTATATTCCACTGATGTAATAAGTCTTATGCAACACAAGAGCATGATGAAATCTTCTTTCAGAGGTCATTGCGGAAGTGTTTGACCAGAGGGTTGCCTCTGGCCCAACTCTTTGTTTCTGCCCTAATGTGATGTCTAGGATTTCTGCACCTTCCTTTTAGATCAAGAATATAAGCCTCCGTCTTCATACTTCTACAACAGATTTATGGAAGCTGAGGGACTGTTGCATGCAAAGAGTACGTCACCTTATTCAGAGCATGTTAACACACCCACATAGGCTGCCTCACCAACCACCGAACCATCTTGTTAAGGATTTGGTGATCGGGGCCCCATCACCAGATCAGCCAATCATAATGTGGATCTAGCAATGGTAAAAGTGATGTGGATTCCACTCACATGTTTACCATTGTCATTCCCACCCTGAGCTGGTTTTTGTACGGTTTTGTCTGTCTCTTGGCTGCTGTTTTGCCTTGACTACCGTGGCGTGCGCTAATACTACTCTATTTGTATATAGTGTACATAGTTGGTAAAGGAAAATACAAATTCAGATATATAATTGCTTGGTGAAGGAAAATACAATTCAAAGCATTTTCTACTGTGTTTCTTTGCTCCAAGCTCCCTTTTACACTCAGGAAAACAGGCCTTAGAACCTGAGGTTGTAATAAGGACAGAATACCTTCTACCATGGCTGAGGCATTGATAACATCATATTACCTTTATAGTTCTTCTATCGAATCCAAAATTTATTATAAATATTGGTGTGAAAAAGCTATTCGAAGGCGAAACTTTTCAATCAGTAAAGATACCTAGGATTTATTCAGGTTTTAGTCATCATGAATATGAAGCTTGGAGCTCCCCAACGTAGCTCTTGGTGCTCTAGCCAACCACCAGGCTCTTGGTGCTCCAGCCCACCACCAGGCTCTTGGTGCTCCAGCCCACCACCAGGCTCTTGGGGCTCCAGCCCACCACCAGGCTCTTGGTGCTCCAGCCCACCACCAGGCTCTTGGTGCTCCAGCCCACCACCAGGCTCTTGGTGCTCCAGCCCACCACCAGGCTCTTGGTGCTCCAGCCCACCACCAGGCTCTTGGTGCTCCAGCCCACCACCAGGCTCTTGGTGCTCCAGCCCACCACCAGGCTCTTGGTGCTCCAGCCCACCACCAGGCTCTTGGTGCTCCAGCCCACCACCATTCTCTTGGCGCTCCAGCCCTCCTCCAGGCTCTTGGTGCTCCAGCCCACCACCAGGTTCTTGGTGTTCCAGCCCCCCACCATTCTCTTGGCGCTCCAGCCCTCCTCCAGGCTCTTGGTGCTCCAGCCCACCACCAGGTTCTTGGTGTTCCAGCCCACCACCATTCTCTTGGCGCTCCAGCCCTCCTCCAGGCTCGTGGTGCTCCAGCCCACCACCAGGCTCTTGGTGCTCCAGCCCACCACCAGGCTCTTGGTGCTCCAGCCCACCACCAGGCTCTAGGGAGCTCCAACCCATCACCAGGCTCTTGGGAGCTCCAGCCCACCACAAGGCTCTTGGTGCTCCACCCCACCACCAGGCTCTTGGTGCTCCACCCCACCACCAGGCCGTTTGTCCTACAGCCCACCACCAGGCTCTTGGTACTACAGCCCACCACCAGGCTCTTGGTGCTACAACCCACCACCAGGCTCTTGGTGCTCCAGCCCACCACCAGGCTCTTGGTGCACCAGCCCACCACCAGGCTCTTGGTGCTCCAGCCCACCACCAGGCTCTTGGTGCACCAGCCCACCACCAGGCTCTTGGTGCACAAGCCCACTACCAGGCTCTTGGTGCACCAGCCCACCACCAGGCTCTTGGTGCTCCAGCCCACCACCAGGCTCTTGGTGCACCAGCCCACCACCAGGCTCTTGGTGCACCAGCCCACCACCAGGCTCTTGGTGCACCAGCCCACCACCAGGCTCTTGGTGCTCCAGCCCACCACCAGGCTCTTGGTGCACCAGCCCACCACCAGGCTCTTGGTGCTCCACCCCACCACCAGGTTCTTGGTGTTCCAGCCCACCACCATTCTCTTGGCGCTCCAGCCCTCCTCCAGCCTCTTGGTGCTCCAGCCCACCACCAGGTTCTTGGTGTTCCAGCCCCCCACCATTCTCTTGGCGCTCCAGCCCTCCTCCAGGCTCTTGGTGCTCCAGCCCACCACCAGGTTCTTGGTGTTCCAGCCCACCACCATTCTCTTGGCGCTCCAGCCCTCCTCCAGGCTCGTGGTGCTCCAGCCCACCACCAGGCTCTTGGTGCTCCAGCCCACCACCAGGCTCTTGGTGCTCCAGCCCACCACCAGGCTCTTGGGAGCTCCAACCCATCACCAGGCTCTTGGGAGCTCCAGCCCACCACAAGGCTCTTGGTGCTCCACCCCACCACCAGGCTCTTGGTGCTCCACCCCACCACCAGGCCGTTAGTGCTACAGCCCAACACCAGGCTCTTGGTACTACAGCCCACCACCAGGCTCTTGGTGCTACAACCCACCACCAGGCTCTTGGTGCTCCAGCCCACCACCAGGCTCTTGGTGCACCAGCCCACCACCAGGCTCTTGGTGCTCCAGCCCACCACCAGGCTCTTGGTGCACCAGCCCACCACCAGGCTCTTGGTGCACCAGCCCACTACCAGGCTCTTGGTGCACCAGCCCACCACCAGGCTCTTGGTGCACCAGCCCACCACCAGGCTCTTGGTGCACCAGCCCACCACCAGGCTCTTGGTGCACCAGCCCACCACCAGGCTCTTGGTGCTCCAGCCCACCACCAGGCTCTTGGTGCACCAGCCCACCACCAGGCTCTTGGTGCACCAGCCCACCACTCTGTTGCTGGTGTTCCAGCCTCACCACCTCTTAGTAAGTGCTCAAGGAACATCACGCGGCCATACAGGCAGACTGACAGGCAGAAAGACTAGCAGACATACAATCAGAGAACAGAGAGCAAAAAATCGTGACCCACAGAAAAACAAAGAGCAGACAGGACTGTGATAAGTAATGGATGTTGCTTTTTCACCGGAAGAGTGCTGAGTGTTCCCAGTGTTCCTGACCATTGTGTCTAGTCTGCACGTTGCACTGAATTATTTCAGCACTCGCTGGGTCCTTGTCAGCTGCCACGGCATATTTACTACCAGAAAGGTCGACACTCATGAACCAACACAGTTACAAAGGTAGACACTCACGACCGAACACAGTTACAAAGGAGACACTCACGACCGAATACACTTACAAAGGTCGACACACGACAGAATACAGTTACAAAAGTTCACACTCACAAACGAATAGTTACAAAGGTCAACACTCACGAGTCAACACTAAGATACACACTCGTATATTTCTAATGTATCTCTCACACAATGAGCTTCAAGTCACAGACAAATGCGTTTGTGACTTGATAAAGCTTACTGTATGTCTGAACCACTGTATGGTTGAACCTCTGTATGGTTGAACCTCTGTATGGTTGAAGCACTGTATGGTTGAACCTCTGTATGGCTGAACCACTGTATGGCTGAACCACTGTATAGTTGAACCTCTGTATGGCTGAACCACTCTATGGCTGAACCACTGTATGGTTGAACCTCTGTATGGTTGAAGCACTGTATGGTTGAACCTCTGTATGGTTGAACCACTGTATGGTTGAAACCTCTGTATGTAGACAGCCCATGCTGTCTGCCAGCTGAGTTCATATTTCGTGCCATGCTAGTTTCCATAGTATTCCGCCAGAGGGCAGGCCTGGTAGGCGTACCCACGTCTACCAGACCCGCCCTGGCCCACTCTCACTTGGCGCCCAAACTTCACTCAGACAACAGGCCTAACTCGTCTCCCTCTCGCAAGGCATGGCCCTTGGCCATGGCCACAGACACGCAGCCTGTTACCCGCACCCTTTATTACAAATAAAGTAAGAAGCCTCCGAAGCCTTATCATTGCATTCCCACGCCTCCAAAACTCCAAATAACACATCGTTATAAATGGTGACAGCGGTGCCTCGCAGCTGATGTGTTGTGGGGAGGAAGAGGACTGAAGTTTGTCTTTCAATTCATCAGCCTACACAAGAAGCATCCGTCTCTCAACGAGTTATCCTGATGTCGTGTCTGCAAATCTCAGCGTCCAGACACAGGTACAAGCAGGATTCAGGCCGAAATTTGTCTAATTCTCCGAGAAATGGCGTCACTGACTTCACGTCACAGTGTCCCATGCTGTTTCTCAGTCACGTGTTCAGCCTTGCCAGCATGTTCTGCTGTTGTTGTTCAGCTCAGCACAACTATTTCAGCACTTCAGAGGTGAGTTTGTGGTGATTTACCAGTGTGAGCGTGTCTCCTTGTGTGTTGTGGGTGAGGGAGGTAGGCCCGCGGCCCTGTCTCTCACCATACACACCGCCCTAGTGTACGCCGCCACACCCATACACCACTCACTGCCCACTCCCTCTATGCTGTTTTCTGTGAATTTCCTTGTGAATTCTTGCCAGAACTGTGTATCCGAGTGTCGAGGCCACTCGAAGCCACGTGTGACCAAGCCACGTGGATCTACAAGCCACGTGGATCTACAAGCCACGTGGATCTACAAGCCACGTGGATCTACAAGCCACGTGGATCAGCAAGCCACGTGGATCTACAAGCCACGTGGATCAGCAAGCCACGTGGATCTCCAAGCCACGTGGATCAGCAAGCCATGTGCTGTGGTCAGCTGCCTGACTCCACTGACGTCACCATGCTGCTGACGTCACGATGCTGCCGACTCCACGACGTCACTCCACTGATGTCACTTCGCGATGTCACCCCATGACATCCATCATCATGTCACTCCAGAACGTCACCTCGCGACGTCACCCACGATGTCTGCTGACGTCACTCGCGATGTCACTCCATGACATCACGACGTCACGCCTGACATCACCCATATGATGTCCCGAGTGCTGTAGTTTTCAGTGTGCATTTTATTTTCATTGTTTTTCGAATAGTTTGAGAGAAGATATAAGTCGAGTGTTCATTAATTATTCCTCTCAGTCTGTGTTCTCACATGTTCGTGTATTGCTTAGTGACGATTTTTATACAGAAAAGCGTCTGTAAGCTATGTTGTACCACATGTGTAGTATGTGTGCAGTTTTCTCGTGTGTCCTATGTAGCACCTGTGTGTTACTTTGTCACCCGGTGTGACCAGCGCACCGCGCGCTTGACAGCTGACATTTGTCAGTCCAGGCGTCAGTTACGAGCGTTCGAGCGTCTTGTACAGAAAGCTCTTATTGTTCGCCGCTCGTAGATGCCTTTTCTGAATCGTACCCGCGACGATTCTCCCATCGAGACCGTTCCACTTCACCTCCTAGACCGTCAGTCCAGTTATTGCAGATGACCAGTCTGGGGACGCTTACACTGCCCTCTGCTGTAACTTCTACTGTCGAGAGATGACACTCGTCGAGCCGCAGTTAAGCCTGTTGGCAGGCGACTGTCAGCCTCGTGTCACAGCTTCAGTGAGCAGCCTGCACAAAGATGATGTCACTTTGACTGCTAGCCCACTCACTGCAGTATGGTGTATGCTGTTACGACCTCCAGATGTTTCGCCGAGTCGTCCCTGTCACGACTCACTCCAGACTCGCCAGCAGCGACAGCTCCAGCGACAGTACCAGTCGAGGAATGTCCTGAGTCGCTTGCCAGTCCTGTCCTGCAGCGACTACTACGATGTCTGCTTCACCTCCCAGAGGAGACCGTACCCTGTTACGTCACAGCTCATGTCTCCCGTGTTGCAGTACGTGTCCAGACGCAGGAAGGCGTACAGTGCTGCATCGACGCTCACTGCCTTACACCACGAAGCACACCGTTTTTTTCTTCCTTCTCTGGAGGAAGTTTTTTTTCTATGTCCATATGTTTATGTATATATGTATTTTTCTTACGTGTTCTGTGACCTGTTCTTGCGAGAGAGAGACCCGAGTTTTTTTTTAATGCCATTCATGGTCGGGTCGACCATGGGTAGCGTGACCGAGCGATGTAGACAGCCCATGCTGTCTGCCAGCTGAGTTCATATTTCGTGCCATGCTAGTTTCCATAGTATTCCGCCAGAGGGCAGGCCTGGTAGGCGTACCCACGTCTACCAGACCCGCCCTGGCCCACTCTCACTTGGCGCCCAAACTTCACTCAGACAACAGGCCTAACTCGTCTCCCTCTCGCAAGGCATGGCCCTTGGCCATGGCCACAGACACGCAGCCTGTTACCCGCACCCTTTATTACAAATAAAGTAAGAAGCCTCCGAAGCCTTATCATTGCATTCCCACGCCTCCAAAACTCCAAATAACACATCGTTATATGTATTGTTGAACCACTGTATGGTTTAACCACTGTATGGCTGAACCACTATAGCTGAACCACTGTATGGCTGAACCACTGTATGGTTGAACCACTGTATGGTTGAACCACTGTATGGCTGAACCACTGTATGGCTGAACCACTGTATGGTTGAACCACTCAACGGCTGAACCACTGTGTGGCTGAACCACTGTATGGTTGAACCTCTGTATGGTTGAACCACTGTATGGCTGAACCACTGTGTGGCTGAACCACTGTGTGGCTGAACCACTTTATGGCTTATTACAACCTCAGGTTCAATGGCCTGTTAACCTGAGTGTAAAGGAAGCTTGGAGCAAAGAAACACAGTAGAAGATGTATTGAAATTGTATTTCTTCAAAAATCAGCTAGATTAATTCCAAACTTTTATCTTTTCCTTCACCAAGTAATTGTGATTATATAAGACTTTTGTCTTTTCCTTCACCAAGTATAACAAAGTGATATTTACACCTATGTACACTATATACAAAGGAGTAGTGTTTAGTGCACGCCACAGTTGTCTAGGCTAAGCAGCAGCCAAAAGACAGACAACTTTCCACAACCAGCTCTATGCAGGAATTCCAATGACAAACTGCGAGTGGTAACCACGTCACCTTTTGTCATTGTTAAACTCGCATTTAATTGGCTGAACCGAGTCGTTGATTTGATGATGGGGCCCTCATCACCAAACCCTTAACGATGGTTCGCTGGTTGGAGGGGAGCCTATGTGGGTGTGTTAACATGCTCCGAATAAAGGTTACATACTCTTTGCATGCAACATGGCTGAACCACTGTATGACTGAACCACTCTATGGCTGAACCACTGTGTTGCTGAATCACTGTATGGCTGAACCACTGTCTGGCTGACCTACTGTCTGGCTGAACTACTGTCTGGCTGAACCAGTCTGGCTGAACCTCTGTCAAATTTGTTATCGTATTAGCCTGCCTTTGCCTTTTTCTTCCATCAAGTCGGTATTTTATTCTATTTATTTCTGTTAGTTGCAACGTGTTGGGTAATCTTTAAAAATTAGTTAGATAAAAGTGTGTAGGCTGGTAGCCCTCATGCAGTGCTTCCCGGTGAAGGTTGGTGTTATTTAGTGGAGGCTACATAATGGACGTTGCTAGCTGGTATCGTATAATGGAAGTGTCAAGTTGGGAAACAATTGGTTTGCCAATATTTTGGAAAAGCATTAATTGCCAGAATTTTGTGGAATGTTAATGGCTACTGTTACTACGGCAGGCTCTAAAAACTTTTAGAGAGCGTACGTCTTTTTCACATATTAAAGTTGGGCTTCGGCAGATTTCATGAGGTGGTCTTGGTTACTACCGTGTGACACACTGACACTGTTATGCTCGTTGCTGTTAACGCCTTTTTATGTTCAATTATTCTTACCTTCAGAGATCTTGTTGTTTCACCCATATACTTTGTATTACATCCTGTACAGATGAGGTTGTGGTTGTATTAACAGTTTTTCTTATTAAATCTCTGGCATTTGCCGAAGAATTTTGCAGCGATTTTAAACTGATTGCCTCTCAAAGTCAGGGAAACATTCTATGCTACACAAGAGCAATATAGTTAGCTGGTATTTCCTCTGTAGTGTCAATGTTTTTCTTGCTGGGACTGTGTGCTGCAATTTTCTTGCAGTCATCGATAAAGAGAGAAATTAAAAAAAAATTGAGTCATTGACAAGTGCCTTAGAAGAGACAAGGACTAATTCAGCCATTAGTTACTGATGGAGTGGGTTATGGCTTCTTAAAAACCTTTGTCTAGAGTCGTACCACTCAGAGGTACTAATCTCTTCGCTGAAAAGCATTTCCTGGATGGGAGAGTACTTGTCACCCTCTGTAGAATGGTACATAGATGAAACAAATCAGCTGATTCATGTACACGCGAATCATCTTCTCTTGGAACTACTATTGCGACCCCAGAATGGGTCACAATATATATACATGTTGATATGATTTATTTTGTATATTTCCCCTTTCTTATAATTTTATATTGCTGATATTTTCGATAATAGCTAAATCGTTCATAGCTTGCTTTATATTATTACTATTTTATTAGGTAGGATGTAACATTACATATTGTGCTCAAGTGTGTTGCAGCTGCCCTGGAGTTGGCAAACTACCTTGCTAACAAGAGCTTCGCTTGTTATACTGCCGGCTTCCAGGAGTTGCTGGGCAGCAGTCACATGCGAGTCACGTGATCACACCTGAGTTGGAGACTGCCTCGCCTTTATCGTTCTCTCTTGCCTGCTGACTCTCGAGGAGACAACACTTCGCTCTTGTCTCTGCTTGTTTCCTCGTCATTTAGACTCTGTTTGGTAGAGTATGTATTCGGTGGTGAGAGGAAACATATATCTCAGGACTCTGTGTAACACAGAGGATAGACTAGACAGTGTTTTTCGACGTGTTACTGGGTTGTGTGTCACATTGACACTGAGAGATAACTCAGGTCTCTAGCTATAGCTCCTGACCTAATTCGCTTAGGCATCTGTGCACTGTCACAGTCTGGGATTTTATGCTGAACCTAGATTCAGTAATAAGGGAGTTTTGTGATTATTATGGAGGATCTGCTGATGGTCCCCAGTTAGGGTCGTTTTTCTATCTCCTTGTTCCTGACGCTGTGTTGCTGCCGCTTGCTATATTGTTGTTTGTCGAATTGGTCATTTTACTGTTCAATCAAGCTATTCTGATTGTCAGTTTGTTAGAGAAGTTAGCTTATGAGAAGACGTTCAGTCTGTCACTGTTCGAGTCGAGTCTTAACGAGTTACCTGGAGCACACTCATACACACACATACTCATATTTGTATATATGAATATTATTGTTAATTGCTAACATTGTACCAGATGGTACATAAGAGCCATTAAGATATATGTGCCTTCAGCACAATAATATTTTATATGAGAGAAGTGTAGGACCTAACCTACCTAGGAGGTAGGTTACTGAAAGCAGTGAAGAGTTTTTATGAGGATAGTGAGGCTCGGTTAGAGTGTGTAGGAGGGAGGGAAACTATTTCCCAGTAAACGTGGGCCTTAGACAAGGATGTGTTATGTCACTATGGTTGTTCAATATATTTATAGATGAGGTTGTAGGAGAAGTGAATGTGAGGGTCTTGGCAAGAGGTGTAGGGTTAAAAGATAAAGAATCAAATACAAAGTGGGAGTTGTCACAGTTGCTTTTTGCTGATGACACTGTGCTTTTGGGAGATTCTGAAGAGAAGTTGCAGAGGTTGGTGGATGAATTTGGTAGGGTGTGTAAAAGAAGAAAATTGAAAGTGAATATAGGAAAGAGTAAGGTGATGAGGATAACAAAAAGATTAGGTGATGAAAGACTGGATATCAGATAGGAGGGAGAGAGTATGGAGGAGGTGAATGTATTCAGATATTTGGGAGTGGACATGTCAGCAGATGGGCCTATGAAGGATGAGGTGAATCATAGAATTGATGAAGGCAAAAGGGTGAGTGGAGCACTTCGGAGTCTGTGGAGACAAAGAACTTTGTCCATGGAAGTAGAGGGGAATGTATGAGAGTATAGTTATACCAACACTCTTATATGGGTGTGAAGCATGGGTGATGAATGTTACAACAAGGAGAAGGCTGGAGGCAGTGGAGATGTCATGTCTGAGGTCAAGTGTGGTGTGAATATAATGCAGAGAATTCGGAGTTTGGAAATTAGGAAGAGGCAGGATTACCAAAACTATTATCCAGAGAGCTGATGAGGGGTTGTTGAGGTGGTTCGAACATGTAGAGAGAATGGTATGAGACAGAATGACTTCGAGAGTGTATAGATCTGTATTGGAGGGAAGGCGGGGTAGGGGTCGGCCTAGGAAATGTTGGATGGAGGGGGTAAAGGAAGTTTTGTGTGCGAGGGGCTTGGACTTCCAGCAAGCATGTGTGAGCGTATTTGATAGGAGTGAATGGAGACAAATGGTTTTTAATACTTGACGTGCTGTTGGAGTGTGAGCAAAGTAACATTTATGAAGGGATTCAGGGAAACCGGCAGGCCAGACTTGAGGCTTTGGGAAGGGTAGGGGGTGTGTAGACCAAGTGTTTGCAGTGAAACATATAGGTGAACAATATTTAGATAAGGGTATTGAGGTGTTTGTGGCATTTATGGGTTTGGAAAAGGCATATGATAGGGTGGATAGGGGGGCAATGTGGCAGATGTTGCAAATGTATGGAATAGAAGGTAGGTTATTGAAAGCGGTTTTTACGAGGATAGTGAAGCTCAGGTTAGAGTATGTAGGCGAGAGGGAGATTATTTCCCAGTAAAAGTAGGCATTAGACAAGGATGTGTGATGTCACCATGGTTGTTCAATATATTTATAGATGGAGTTGTAAGAGAAGTGAATGCTCGTGTGTTGGCAAGAGGTGTGGGGTTAAAAGATAAAGAATCTACACAAAGTGGGAGTTATCACAGTTGCTCTTTGCTGATGACTGTGCTTTTGGGGGATTCTGAAGAAAGTTTTCAGAGGTTGGTGAATGAGTTTGGTAGGGAATGTAAAAAAAGGAAAATAAATGTGAAAATAGGAAAGAGTAAGTTGATGAGGATAACAAAAAAAATAGATAACTGAAGATTTTATATCAGATTGGAGGGAGAGAGTATGGAGGAGGTGAATGTGTTCAGATATTTGGGAGTGGATGTGTCAGCAGATGGGTCTATGAAGGATGAGGTGAATCATAGAATTAACGAGGGGAAAAAGGTGAGTGGTGCACTGAGGAGCCAGATAACTTTATCCATGAAAGCAAAGAGGGGAATGTATGAGAGTATAGTTATACCAACACTCTTGTATGGGTGTGAGACATGGGTTGTGAATGTTGCAACAAGGAGAAGGCTGGAGGCAGTGGAGATGTCATGTCTGAGGTCAATGTGTGGTGTGAATATAATGCAGAGAATTCAGAGTTTGGAGATTAGGAGGAGGTGCGGGATTACCAAAACTATTATCCAGAGGGCTGAGGAGGGGTTGTTGAGGTGGATTGGACAGATAGAGGGGATCGAGCAAAATAGAATGACTTCGAGGTGTATAAATTTGTAGCGAAGGGAAGGTGGGGTAGGGGTCGGCCTAGAGAAGGTTGGAGGAGGGTAAGGGAGGTTTTGTGTATGAGGGGCTTGGACTTCCAGCAACCGTGCGTGAGCTTGTTAGATAGGAGCGAATGGAGTCAAATGGTTTTTAGGACTTGACGTGCTGTTGGAGTGTAAGCAAGGTAACATTTATGAAGAGTTTCAGGGAAACCGGCAGACCGGACTTGATTCCTGGAGATGGGAAGTACAGTGTCTGCACTCTGAAGGAGGGGTGTTAATGTTGCAGTTTTGTAGCTGTAGTGTAAGCTCGCCTCTAGCAAGACAGTGATGGAGTGAATGATGATGTAAGTTTTTCTTCGTCGGGCCGAATAAGTAAAACTCGCGATTTTGGATTAAATAGCAACGCACTTCTTGCCGAATAGGGCAAGCGAAAATTTGTGTATGAAATAATTTCGCAAAAATCATTCTGAATCTAACGAAAAAAATATATATCATTGTGTTTGTTTATTATTAAATTATTGTAAACTTATATAAAATATATTTAGTTGGATTAGGCTAAATTGCGCTTTTTATGATATTTTAAGTAAGTTTCCTAAGGTTCTTTTGGTAAAAAATCATTAATTTTTATATTAACAGTAATGAAAAAAATATGTCTTTAGAGGTATAAGAGAAAATTTAAGAAAGGACTTAATTTTAAATGAATTATTAAACGATGTTTAACACGATCATTGTCAAAATTCTCTTGAGAATTCGTCTTCTAGGAGAATTTATTAACTGTGTTTTGAATAGCAGTTGAAAGATTGACGTGAAAATAAATTTAACATTGTTTAGTGTTACTACAGAGAGATAAAAGTCGTAAAGAAAGTCAAAGATGACATTAATATAAGAAGGCGAAGCATACTTGCTCTTGCATCCCCTAGGCTACTGTTAGGTGGCAAATATTAATTTCATGATTTTGGTGAAAGATCTGATATAGCATTGCTTTTCCTTGCGTACTGATGAGCCAGCTGAAGGCTTCTATCACTTGATGAAGAGCTCCACCTAGCAGGTCATTTGACTGAAACCAGCGTCAGGAGATTTTTTGCCGGATTTCCTGACATAATACTAAATTTTCTTTCAGAAACAGACGAAGAAACAGTTAAGACATAGCTCCTAAAAATGCTAAGAAATGCACCTATGTGACCCATCGAGACAAACAATTTGAGTAATTTAATATTCTAGGCAGCTGAGGGTGAAAAATAAAACAAAAAACACTGAACGAGTCTCAACTGACTCAGGAAAGACAGAGTGAAAGTCAGGTTACAAGGAAAAATAAAAATAATGTTCACATACCCTTGTGGCAGAGGCAGTGTGGTGGTGCTGGAGACACCAGTGTGTACCAACACTGTCACACTGTTGTGGTGGTGGAGGCAGTGTGTTGGTGCTGGAGACACCGGTGTGTACTAACACTGTCACACTGTGGTTGTGGTGGAGTCAGTGTGGTGGTGCTGGAGACACCAGTGTGTACTAACACTGTCACACTGTGGTTGTGGTGGAGGCAGTGTGGTGGTGCTGGAGACACCAGTGTGTACTAACACTGTCACACTGTTGTGGTGGTGGAGGCAGTGTGTTGGTGCTGGAGACACCGGTGTGTACTAACACTGTCACACTGTGGTTGTGGTGGAGGCAGTGTGGTGGTGCTGGAGACACCGGTGTGTACTAACACTGTCACACTGTGGTTGTGGTGGAGGCAGTGTGGTGGTGCTGGAGACACCGGTGTGTACTAACACTGTCACACTGTGGTTGTGGTGGAGGCAGTGTGGTGGTGCTGGAGACACCAGTGTGTACTAACACTGTCACACTGTGGTTGTGGTGGAGGCAGTGTGGTGGTGCTGGAGACACCAGTGTGTACTAACACTGTCACACTGTGGTTGTGGTGTAGGCAGTGTGGTGGTGCTGGAGACACCAGTGTGACACTGTCACATAATGGTTGGTGGCAGTGGGGGCAGCGTGGTGATGGAGGAGACAGTGTGTGCCAATACTGTCACATAATGGTTGGTGGCAGTGTGGTGTAAGTGGAAACATCATAGCGTACCAACACGCCTGTGTAACCCACATGAACCTTGTACCATTGTCTTCCACACTCCCAGTAATGGTGCCCTCGTTCACACTTACCATGTACATTTACATAAAACAAGATTGAATTTACATTTCGAGGTGACTGGATAAAGCAATATCCCACAAGTATGTTGAAACGTGCTAGCATTTACCTCAGATAACACTCCTGTTAAGTTTGCCCATCCCACCGTAAACATTAATTAATTTGTCTCTTCGGTATACTTAAAGCAAAAAGCGATATCTTCCATCTTCCAGGGAAGGTTATAAACACTGTAAGTAAGGATTTGCAGCAGAGCTCAGGTGTCAGGTGCGTGAGAGACTCACATTGTGCAGTAGATATGAAAGAAGCAGATGACAGAGGTTAGGTATTAGGACCCCAGATTGGGGCACAATGTATTATATATATATATATATATTAATTATGTATATTTCCCTTTCTTATAATTTTATATTGCTGATATTAGCTAAATCGTTAATATCTTGCTTTTTATTATTATTTGACTTAGCTATATTAGTAGGTAGGATGTACCCTGTACACTATTGTGCTCTTTGTTAGAAAATGTTGAGTAGCTGCTCGTGAGTTGGCAAACTACCTTGCTAACTACCACTCGCTTGTTTGTGTCAGCCTGTACCTCGCACCGTCCTGGAGTACCGGCGAGTCACGTGACCAGAGTGGCGTGATCCCACCTGTGGGAGGAGACTCCCTCCCTTCCGCAATCTCTTCTCTACTGACTCTCGCTGGAGTAACACCTCGCTCTTGTCTCTTCTTGTTTCCTCGTCATTTAGACTCTGGTAGAGTATGTGGTCGGTGGTGAGACGACACATACTTCTCTGGACTCTGTGTAACTCTGGACTCAGAGCATAGCCTAGACTTAGTGGTTTTCGACGTGTTACTGGGTTGTCACATTGACACTCTGAGATAACTCAGGTCTCTAGCTATAGCTCCTGACCTAAATCGTTGAGGCATCTGGCCGTCACAGTCAGGGATTTTGGTTATGCTGAACTTAGATTCAGTAATAAGGGAGTTTTTTGACTATTATGGAGGAGCTGCTGATGGTTCCCAGTTGGGTCGTTATTTTATCTCCTTGTTCCTGACGCTGTGTTGCTTTTTTGTATTGCTTTCGGCGTTTGGGCATTTATTGTTCAAGCAACCTGTTTCTGATACCTGTTTGGTGAGAATTTAGCTTTAGAGGACGTTTAGTCGGTCATGTTCAGTCGAGTCTTAAAAGGGATAACGAGTTACCTGGAGCCCCACATACACATACGTTAAAATTTTTGTTTATTGTAAATTCTGACATTTACCAGTGGACAAATGCCATTTAAATTATTATGTTCCTTCAGCCAATACTGTATATGGGAGAAATGTAGGAGCTAACATCCTCTTCATATCCTAATTAATATCCTTATTATATTTAAATTGATTTACTTTGATACCTTAGACGTTTTAACTTTGTTAATAAAAATTTTTAAATTTATTTATTTTGGTTAATACCCTCTCAGTCAAAACCCATGATACTATTTAATATTACGGATAACTGGGCCAGGATTCTGCTATTTGTTCCAAAAACCCCGTAACAGACTGAATGCTAGAGGGGGATTCCTTTCTAGTTTCATGGAAAGTCTATTTCTAATAGATATCGCGTCTTTTTAACATTAGGTTAGGTAATGTTCGTCAGGAAACAGGACGTGTTTCGTAACGTGAGTCCATCAAAAAAAGACCCGCCGTTAGTTATTTTGGTCATCTGACCGAAGCCTCCCGCTGGCTTACCGGTACACCCCTTTAAAATTTAACAGATGAGAGGCTTCATAAGGTGGGTGGTAACACAATGCTACCTGCGTCGTAATGCCGTCAGCGTCTTTTGAAACCCGCGGTCATGTAGGATCACCTGTCTTCATTGCAGACTTTATTTTGTTGCAAACTAGTCGTTGTGGAGTCGTCTGTAGTGTGGAATCCCAAATAACTGAGGACCCTCTGCTGTAAATGTAGAACCTCCCCAGTCAGTGTGGGACCACCGGCCTTCTTTTAGAGCAACAGTGTGTCACCTCAGCAGTAATTTTGGGACTCCCCAGTTAGTATGGAATCACTGGTTCAACATAGGGCCACCGAAATCAATTATGGATCCTATGAAATCAGTGGGGACCACCTGCCGTCAGCGTTGAATCATCTGTTGACATGTGGGAAACCCCTGCCTGCTATCAGTGGGACCCCCTTCCATTACTGTAGGATCAGTTGCCTCAATGGGGGGGCCACTTATCGTAAGGTGGTACCACTTGTGTCAGAGAAAGTATGATTTCCCGTGGTATCAGGAGGCACTTCAAAGGGGAAACCTCGCTACAGTGGTTTGAGCCAGGATTCATACCAATAAATTATACATTATAGTTCTAAATTAGTGATACTACCCGGAAATAAATATCTACAACGTTCAGTAAATTTACAACATTACTTTCAAAGATACAGTAACGTGCAGTATACATTCATTCCCACCCAAATATATTTATCAATTTGTGGTTGTTGTGTTCGATTCTTAGCCCTTGCAATGTCGGTTTTATTATAGCTAACCTCTATTAATATATATAGTCTCTTTCCACAACTTGTATATCCAGTGATAGAAGAATTACTGGCGTCTCGTGACTCAGTTGGCTTATGTTATAAAATCAACTGCAAAAACGAGTTCACATTGCATTTCAGCTTAGCTTTTGCGGTCGGGCATTTGCTCCGTATTATAGGCAAAAGTAAGAATCCTGATCCTGCGAGTCATTGTGGTCAGCTTAATGCATGGTAGCCAGAGCCATCTAGCAGCTGTATACGACCATAGTTCGTGTGGCGACCCTGGGTGTTGTTGCAGTTGATCTTCCTGCGGATAGCTAGTGTGTTTATTAGTTTCCCAGTTTATGGAATATTGTATCTAGCTACACTCGTAAGCCAGCTACCTATCCTGGTTCTTTATGCGTCTACATTAATGATGTGTTATAATATTACTCAGGAGACAGGACAATTTACTGTTGTTTCCACGAGATCTCAAATTGTATATATCTGCATTCGTCAAAACCTAGACCTTTGGGTTTTTCTTATTGAT